>JARUPZ010000809.1:0-28759 GCA_031213475.1 Nereocystis luetkeana | reverse complement strand
TGTTGTTTCGACATACGTATGTAGGAAGGCGAGATAACAACATGATGGATGAGAAAAACATATAAAAAAGGGTTAAAACGTACCTGGATGGCTGGCGTGGATATGTTGTGCCTTTCGTACCCGGTACGATGGCGTGGCACTGCGTTGTCTACAACTCCGTGGCTTGCATGTATGATATGTACTCGGGTATCTCCTATGCGTCGTGGTGTTATGACGACCGTGCGCGTATCGTTCTGGGATAAAGAATCGGCACGGACACTGGCGGGAGGTCAACGGGTGGAAATACCGATCTGAAATGTGGAGGGCACAGACGCAGAGGCGTAAGAGAGGGGCACAAAGGAGACTTTACAACGGGTGCTAGATAGTGCAGTGCCATGAGGGTCGGACTTTGACTTTATTTGCAAAAATAAAAAAAGGGATTCAATTGTTGAGAGCGCCTTGCAGCGTGGGTAGGCACAATTCGATGCGAGTCGACGAGGGAAGAAAATGCTGAAATCTTCTCGCGATAAAAAATGAAGGCACGTACCGTAGCGGGAAGGGGGGAGAAGAGCCTGCTATGTGACCCCGGATCTGAGTTACGAGTTGGAAGGAGAGAGAGTAGAAGATGTGCGAAGATAATGAATGGGATGGAAAAAAAGAAAAAAAAAAAAAAAAAAAAAAAAAAAAATCAAGGCACTAAATAAGTCAAGCACGTCATTCGACAAGACAGCCAACCAGATTTTTTTTCCCGGGGGGAAGCATAATTACAGGACGACAAGGATAACCTTTAGAACCGCAGTCCCGTTTTGGGGACAAACTACTTGAAACTAAAAGGGATAAACGACGTAAAAAAAAAAGTCGACTCCCCACTCCTTTGTTCCTCATGAGCCCAAGGCAGGGACGGGGGGTCGCTGAAACGAATTTGAAAAAAAAAATGAAAACTGAGCTTCGTTTCCAGTTTCTGAAATTGAAAACCTCCACCCGCTCCAGTTTGTTTTCAGTTCAGAAATACATGTTTTTTTTTTTCTATCCTCCTTGGAGATCTGGGTAAAACAAGCTTACGCCCAATAGACTTTCTCATTTGTGTATTAATAGTCCATCTGTACAGTAGCACACAGATTTTAACATGTGACACTCCACCAGTGCACAGGTCATGAACTTGCCGGCCCTCTTTATGAACACCAAGTCGACCCCTTTTAGGTTCGACCAAGAAAGAGGTTGGCATAGCCACCCAGGGTTCGACGGCTCATTTTGCTCGGTCGTTTTTCTGGGTAGTAGTGCGAGATTTGCCTGCGCCTGTTCCTTTTTAATTTCTGCATTTATTTACTCTCTTAGAGGCCTTCTACGATAGAGGTTCACCCTATATTTTCTGACGCTCCTCCCTTAAGGAGCTCTATAGTTCACCCGGAAACTGATTTCAGCAAAAATCAAAGCGTATCCCAATGACTATTATTCCCATTGCTCAAGTTAAGTGTACAAGAACGTCATTTTTCGGAGCAAGATTGGCATTCCGACGATTTTGGGCTGAGACACCCCCGTGATTCAGAAATATTTCGGCTGCAATGTGCTACCTCGATCGTAGAACGCGTCCTTGTGGCTCTCCATTCCAGGGACGCGGTTATGTATAGTGGCGAGTGCGGGGTGGCTCTGGTTTTTTTTTTTCTTCGGTTTGAAACATCTTCGTATCGGTATATCGATTAAGGCACGAAAAAAACAGAAAGGTGTACGAGAAGGGCGGGTAGGAGACAAAACGAAATGAAAATCTATACCGATCACGAGCGGAAATAGATACGCTAGGAAGGTAGGTAGGTTATGCTTGAAAAACGAAACAACACCCGCAGAACAAGAAAAAACAGAAAGTTGTACGAGAAGGGCAGGAGACAAAACGAAATGAAAATCTATACCGATCACGAGTTGAAATAGATACGCAAGGAAGGTAGGTAGGTCATGCTTGAAAAACGAAAAAACACCCGCAGAAGAACAAGAAACAAACGGCGTCCCGGACCTTGATCGGTTGAAATACCAAAATTAATTATTAATATTAATAGTACAACAACTTGGAGGACACGCGGCCGAAGATTATATACCTGGTGTATATATACTCGACAAAGCTGGAACCCCCTCCCTTGGGCACGCTTCATGCTTCATGCATAAGGCTTGCCCAACCCCGCACGGCGCTCCGCGCTTGGTATAAACAATGCCAGCGGTGCTCCGTCCCGGCATTGGAAGGATGCGAAGGTCTATGGGAATACGACTGCCATGTATGCCATGAGGATGTCCTCGGATACTCGCGAGTGTATCCCCTGTTTTCTTCATATGGCTTCAAGTGCGGTATACTTGAGCTTTACAAACCAAATGTGTTTTAGAATGGGCATTCAAAATCGCATCGGTCGCATTTTAGTCTTAATGAGATGCCATACCGCAGGCATATATATCCAGCAGTGATGATAATGCTGATCCTGATGATGTTCTCATGTTATTAATAGCTCACTTTCCGGAAATCCTGCCTGTGCTTGGTAAACAGGCTGTAGAAACAAAAGCAAATGCATCTCGATGGGAGAAAACAAACAAGTACGGCAGTTCGACACCAGTCCGTATGAGAAACGGCACTAGCTGTGGTATACCAGCCCGTGTCACTTGTGCAACCGAATACTACCAGGTAACAAATCCGTCGTTTCATATGTACACAAGAAAACACGAAAATGAATAAGAAAAACAATGGCATCGAGACGGGAAAAGAAACAAGACAGCACGAAAAAAATAGAAGCATAGGCCCACGTGAAAAATAGAGATCCTGATAAAAACACTATCAACCGCCTTACTTTTTCGGGGGCGATTATAAAATTGGACTACGCTCGTAGCCTAAATACGTTCATCGACGGCATCTACACTTGATGATCATCTACTGCGGGGGAAGATAGTAAATAGGATAAAAAAATAGTCAATATTACGGGGGACCATAGTTAATAGGGCCAAATATTCTTAGCGAAAATGGTCGAATATATAGTTTTATATGTATACCATAGGTCCTATCAACTATGGTCCCCCGTAATAGTAAGAAAAGCGAAATATATAGGTTTCTGTTCGTACCATAGGTCCTACCTGGTATTTCGTATGGCGCCCCATATCATGATAGTGGTCTATGCTCTAGGTTAACCTAGGATGCTGCCTGTATGAGCAAGATTCTACGGTAAGGCCTGCTTAGAATAGGATTTTCTTGCTGTTCGCGGGCCGATACGGTACGGGTTCGAGTATGCTATGCTGAACAGTCGGGGTCCAGACACGCGGCGAGCATGGAGTGCTACTCGCCGTACCCGTGACGAGGGTGTGTGTTCTCGCGAGTATATATCCGGCCTAGAAGGGGCAACACCTCTATATTAATAGCACGCGGCCCACGGCCCACGGGGAACGGAGAGCCTCTCGGGAACCGCGTCGATCCCGTCGACCCTCTCAAACCTTCACGTTTGCGCTCTGGCCCAGTCCGCACTGCGAGCATGGCGGCTATTACGGGGGACCATAGTTAATAGGACCAAATATTCTTGGTGAAACTAGGGAAGTATGTAGGTGTTTCAGTTCATCGTAGGTCCTATTTAATATGGTCCCCCGTACTAATAGCTGTTCACGGACAACTGTCGGAGTATGTATGTAGCAATCTAGCTATTGAGCCAGCCAGTGTAGTACAAAAGTGCCTGTTGATGTTCTCTCATGGATGTATACCACACGAGACATATCTTTCACAGCAGCAGTACGCCCAACGAACGCGCAATAAAGGGTATCCTATTGTATTGTTTGGTGTTGCGTTGTACGACGTGAGGGAAAGCGCTGCAGTTCCGGTTTGCGGACAACCTACCTAGAATCTGACTGGCGTCTCCTTAAGACTGGTTTTTGGCGCCGAAAAGGGAGTGCAGTTTCGAGAGAGTCAAAACGAGTGCCGGGCTATCCGGGCAGAGAGAGTTAACAACGAGTGTGAAACAAGTGATGATTCTGGTGTGCTTTCGCCATTATTACGACATTAATAAGGGTTTCGTTGAAACGAGGCCTCCAGCCGTTCCCGGAGCCTTTCACCTCTGATTGCCACCCCCCTGCGAGTATCGTGCTAGATGCCCGTGGGAAGGGTAACAGCCTGGATGCCAATGACATAAATGCGTGGTATATATCTGGGTATGTATCATCATGGCCACAAGTTCCGTACATATTTTTCTTGGTGGTTTTTCTCCGCCCTCTTCGCTGTCGATCGGCAAGCACCCGCTGTCGATTGCCGATGCGCCACCATTGGCCCCCCTATTTTGATGCAAAACGAATCGGCAACCCGCATGACCAGGTGATATATAATTAACTTCCACGGCGCTTCCAGCACCTCTCTCACAAGCGGGGCCGCGGTGCTTGGGGCCTCGCTTTTCCCTCGGCACATTCAGCTTTGGCTCGAACCCAGTACACACCATTTTGATTACGTTATTTCTTCTTGTGCCTGTCAAGCGAATCAACCAAACCATGCATGGTTACCACTATTAATACCAGGTGTATCGGTGCAGGTTTTTGTATACTGGCCCCTGAAAACGTCATGAGATTGTCACCTTGTGTGTGTTCTCCACCTCTAGATCTCGTTTCTACTCCCCGACGTCCAGCACAGCCAGTGTCTGTGCCGATTTTTCGATCCTACTACCGCTTTCGGGAGATACAAGCTTTATGGTCACAAAACTGCCCAAGAGCGATAGCCCGGTGCGCATAGCCAGTTCATGGGCACTCGTTACTGCTCTGCGCTGGTGCGCTACGTAGTGCATGATGGGTGGGAAGAGGGGAGTGGCATCCCTTTCTAGTCCGGCCAACTGGCACGCGAGGTTGTTCGCGTTCGTTCTTGATCATTTGTTTTTCCTTGTTCTCCGGTCATAGTAACCTTGTACATGCTAAGCAATCACAACAGTTTGGCAGGTGTTATCAATCTGGTGCACATCCTGTTTGCGTCCCTCGAAAGGTACCAGAATAGTTGCTCGATCCTCGAGTTGGAATTTGGAACAACAACTTGTTTTTGAATGGAATCGGCCTGCATCAACAGGTGCCCTGAGGTAGGAGGCGCAATTCGACGGGGTTCGATGCGGTACAAAAGGGCTGGAGTCTTCGCGCGATAAACAATGAAAGGCACTAACCGCAAGTGGGGAGTGCGAATACACGCCATACTACGAGCTCCCAGGTCTGAGTCACGACAACTTTATCAAGCAGTGCGTGAACGGGGGAACAGGGGGACAAAAAATCCGCACCTCTGAGCGGAAATAAAAACAAAACGAAAGTTGAAGGTAAACTGGCGGGGCTTTTCACGGGTCGAGAGTTGAGAGTTGTAATTGGCGCGCTTGTATCGACGTCGGCTATCATTATTCGTAGCGGGGAAGTGTCTACGTAGAACAAACAATCGGGTGTACATCCCCCGGGTGCGCTGGGTGTCTCCAAAACGAGTACCTGGTACCAAATATTGGCTCCAGGAGTTGGGGTCTACGGGTTGAAAGTGAAAATATGTCGTAGGCCACGGCATCGGTTTCGGAGAGCTCTACTGACTGTACATCATCCATGAACCGCACGCACTTTGTTTCGGGGGGAAACTATTCGCAATTCCTGTATATGATCCATTTTTTACAGTCAGTGGTATATTTTGCGTGATGCATCGGAGAGGGTCGAACTACTGCTGTGGAGATGTATTCGCCACAGCAGCCAGTACATATTTGGGGAGTGCACAGGCTTCCATCTTCGGTCGGCTATGCTATGGCGTGCCCACTTGCCTGCGCGTGTAAGGAGATAAGGACCCGCTGCCCCCCTGTATGAATCAAGCCACTCGCTACCATGAAAAGAAAACGTCGAATGGCGAAGGCGTGGGCATAGACTGCTCTATAGGACCCACCACACCGTTAAACATTGGCGCCTGTCGTGTTACAGGAAGAACGGTATCTATGTAAGACAACACACATGACACACGAGGCACCACACGAGTGCTGTCGTTTTCAAGGGCGGGCCTTCGGTAGCCCTGCTCTGTGCGGGGCACGCCGGTGGCTGTAGCTTGTAGTCCGTATCACGTGCTGCATCAGGAAGGAGATGAAACGCCTACAAGGGTATGCTCAGTTGGGCACGTAAGTCGCCCGATCACCCCACAGCAGTAGTACCCCAGGCCAATTTTTACTATAAATAAGACTACTTATACCCGACGTTTAGGACTGCAGTCTTGAGGGACAAACCACTAAAATTCCGAGAGTTTAGTCCCCGAAAATATGAGATGTAATGCTGTATCAGTCTGATCGGAAAAATAACGTACGTTTGTGGTGGTCGCGGCGATCGAAGATTACGGTACTTTTCCGATCATACTGCATACTGGTACATACTGACGCAGTATCCCGTATCGCGTTAAAATGTACAGACGGATATGATCCACTTGGATATGATGCTTGGGGGCTGCGACTTGGCTAGTGCACCTGTTGGGCACATGCTTCGGTGGTGACATGCATTTTTCCAGAGCCTCCTGGCTTGGGGAGCTCCAATTTGTTTTCTCTCTCTTTTTCTCCCATTTCTTGTCTTCGACTTTCTTCTGTCTCCCCCTATTATACTCTGTAGTCGTAGCTCACTTGTCTTCGACTTTCTTCTGTCTCCCCCTATTATACTCTGTAGTCGTAGCTCACAGGCTCTTCTCCTCCCTCTCGACTACGTCTCGTGCCTTCACGTTTAGTTGTGATAACACTATATATATATATATAGATAGATAGAAAATATATACAGCCGTGTTTCTTCCCTCGCCGACTTGACACCCGTTTATCTCCCAAAAACAGCGTCGAGAAAAAATGTCCGCTCGACCCTTTTAGGGCTGCAGTCCCGTTTTGGGGACAAATTACCTTTAATTTGTGTGGTTCGTCCACGAAACGAGATTGCAGTCCGAAAAGGGTCAATACTATATACCAGGCGCACCAATACCGTCGTAGCTAGCAACCTCACAGCCAGCCTCGTACTCCTAAAAGGTTTACATCAGAACAATACTAATAAAAAAAACGATGTTCCCTACATACAGAAATTGTATCTCTTCTGGGATTGAAGAACCGGCACGGACGCACTGGTTGTGCTGGATGGTGACGGGTAGAAAGAGGCAAGAACACACACACACACGAGCCGCGAGCAATTGCTTTCTCATCTACAAAAGGTCCATCAGTCCCAGTAACAGACGAAAATTACCTTATACCGCAAAATTGAATCCTACGGTGGGTACGGCGGGCACCCGAACTTTAGAGAGATGACCCTATTAATAGCATAGTACAGGGTAGGCAAGAGAGGCCGGGATCGGCTGGATACTTTTGCACTACTATTGATAAAGCAATCTATTTCCACCGCTGCGGATGCGAGAAAACGTGTTTTAGGCCTGTAAAATAAATAGCACACCCCAAACCCTTTTGCGTTGATCGTACTAGTAGTACTGCCGTATTGCCGTCTCGAAAGATACAGCTTGCTCCAATATCGAGAGATATGCCCCCCGAAGCGAAACTGCGGCCATAAACCGGGTGCAGTCGAGATACCCACCACTGCTGTATACCCGTTCGTGGCTTCTTCCTGATCCTTTACTCGGTCGAAAAAGACGGTGGACATCAGGGCAAACAGGCTACATTGCTGCTGTGGTTTAAGCCGTGTTGCCCAGATGTAATTGTTTCGCGCTGTACTTTGTATGATACTAAGGGCACCCGCCCACCCCGGTACACTATCATCGTTGAGAGTACCTCGAATACATACGTGCTAGGTCACACAGAGACGGGAACGTTTTCCAAAGTAAGTAGGGTATCTGTATGTGTTCGTCGATAGGTTATTCCCACGGCGGAAGGGTGCCCGGTTGCCCTAGAGTTTTCTGGAATTACTCCACCAGAACACACCTATTATGCATGCCGATTCCAAAATATTTCCCGGTATGCTCTACCGAACATGCCCTCCTCTGCATGCAAAATTTCCAAACATATTCTACCTCCCCACGTTTGTCGGGTTATGCCATGCTTGCATCAACCTTTTAGCATTTCGCTCTCGTTGCTTGGTCAGAGCGGGGCCATGCGCCGTAACATGCACAATAGGTACAAAGTAAATGCACGAGAGAGTCAGCAATCCGGGCATACACCCCCCCTTGACGTCGAGCTGCACCGCTTACGGACCGTTCTCCTTTCCAACCCGACGCTATGACGCTATTCGCTGACCGGAGAGGCAGCAGCCGTGGTCATTCCCGCCACACAGCCCTCAGGTGGAATCTTGATGAATAAAACCGGCACTCTGGAATTCTTGGCATCGCAACCCGGATGCATGCCCCCACATCCTGTCTAGTCTTGGACCCGGCTTTACTTGCAGCTTTCGCCATGCACCGTCTACATCACGCTACAGCATACACGAAAGAAGGGTCAGCTGTTTCCTGGGTATGGCTTGCCGTCTCACGTGTACAGAGTGTGAGCCCGCGAATTGCTATACACCCAGTGCAGTGTCAGCAACCTTCAGAAACTTTCACCGTGACAACTTCCTGGAACAACCTCGAGCATTGTAGGACACTTATACTGGGTATAGTCTGGCGCTCGCCGCTGCTGAACACAACTTGCGAGCCCAGCTTTGTTGGCGTCTCCAACGTGCGAGCCTTACGTTATAATTCGATTGTTCTATGGGCGTGGGGCCTATGCTTCTGTGCCTACTACAACGAACCGCTGTAATACCGCGGTATATACCGAGAACATGTATGTGCTGCCGCTGCCGCTGCCTCTCCTCTTCTGGTTCTTTTTTCCAGTAATAGTTCGGCAGGTACCGCCTGAGTACGTACATGGACGTATCAAACCAGAAATATTGTTATACCCTTCCTGTCATGACGTTGTGCGTGTAAAAATTCCCATTTTGACCACCTGGGGTGTTTCTCTCATCGGGGAAACATACTGTAAGTACTATAAACACCATTAATATATACATGGTCATACAAAAAAAAAAACATGGCGTCGAAGAATCGGGGTACCTACAGAAGTATTTATTTATAGTGTTATGAATGATAGCTTTTTGGTCGAGTTCTGGATACTTTTTTGCCCTTTATCATATTAAAATATCGATATAGTATGAGTTATATTATATATATACATATTTATATATGTGTGAAGACCGATTGATGGTTGGTAGCTCGCTGTGCCAACCAAGTGGAGTATCTACCAGGTGAAATTGTACTACTACTGCTGCTGTGTATGTTGTACCAGGCCTATTGATAATAATAAAAACAACCGTATGGGCTTGGGGCTGGTCCAGGCTGGCCAGCCACTTGACGTAAGGGCTCCCTCTCACTCTATTGACCATCACTTGCAATGCCTATCTATGCCAACACACACAGCGTTGAGTACCTCGCGCATACCTCGAGACCAGGCGCTGCTACGGCTCGTGTAAGCATGTGTCTACACCAGGTAGGTGCGCAGCTTGACAGAAAAGTGCCTGGCCTATTATTGCTGACCTGGTATGTATGTTGGTAGGGTAGGGTATGGGGTAGTCCAGGGCACCCTCACAAAATCTCACAAAACACTGACCAAACCCTAACCCGCAGTTAGTACCTGATATATTGGCTACACCACACACAACCCTTCACAGAACGGTACTTTTCTGAGTCAATATATCAGATAGAGACATAGACAGCCGATTTTGTATAGCTCCCTACAAAGCGCAGCCGTAACTTGTTATGTATGGTGGTCCCACGCACCTGCTTGATCAAACGCCCGTCGACCCCGTCCACGAAGCCCATAAACGTCACCCCCTCGTCCTCCCGGGCGAGCACCGAGGAATAGTCTATTCGGAGGTTGCAGGGGCCATGCCCGGCCATCACCAGGCCCCCCTCGCGATCGCGTTGGAGAGGAAGTTCATCGAGTCCCATTCCGGTTTACGGGACGAAGAGACGTCGACAGCCACCCACTCTATCTACCTGCCGTGGTCTCTGTTGGGTGACGGCTGATGACTAGAATATTCGACGTGGAGCCGGACGGGAGCTGGAACATAGAAACGTAGGAACAAAAAGCTGGCGGCCCGCCTGCTGGGCGAAGAGCCCGCAATACGTCACTCGCTACGTCGAAGCTATCATGGTTGATGAGCCAGCGGTCAACCTTTGTACCGGGTATTGATTGTTGTTGGATATAGGTGACATACGGATGCCGGAGAGAGGGTGTGTATAATAAACGTATATCGAGTATTTTAGATGCCGTTGCTTGTAAACCTGACCTCTTATACGTATCAATTTATTTTTTTTATGTGTAGATGAAAAAAAGTCCAAGCGTGGATATATATATATATATATATATATATACAAATTATATACCAGGTATATCATATATATATAGCCGGTCGCCCCGGTGGTTCAAGAATTCTACTTGTGTTTGAATCCTGGGTTCGGGCCTTAGGTGGGTCGGACATTTGACTATATTTGCAAAAATCAAGATCAAAAAGGATTCAATTGTTGAGAGCGCCTTGCAGCGTGGGTAGGCACAATTCGGTGCGAGTCGACGAGGGAAGAAAAGGCTGAAATTTTCTCGCGATAAAAATGAAGGCACGTACCGTAGCGGGAAGGGGGGGTAGAAGAGCCTGCTATGTGACCCCGGATCTACGAGTTAGAAGGAGAGAGAGAAGACGATGTGCGAAGATAATAAATGGGATGAGCAAAAACAAATATCTATCTACCTGGAACCTGGTACCAGTATAATTTAACGTCGTACTTGGTAGCGTGCTGCTGATTTATTAATATGTCTGAGCAATCTTCCAGTATACCTGGTATACTAGGTACATTTTTCAGTTAAAGTCTCGTAAGCGGCAGGTTCTTATTGCCTTGAGGGCGGGAGGTCTCTACTGCCGTGTTGGCGGCCTTCTGAAGCAGCGTCGTGGTCACAGGTAAAGTCTCGACCCCCCCTCTCCCCGGCTACTTTTTCGCCTTCCTTGCTATCGCGCATAGCTAGCCCTCGTCTCGTCAATGTCCTCGAAATATTTGTTTGTTGTTCGTATGTATGTATGTATGTATGTATGTATGTATGTATGTATGTATGTATGTATGTATGTATGTATGTATGTATGTATGTATGTATGTATGTATGTATGTATGTATGTATGTATGTATGTATGTATGTATGTATGTATGTATGTATGTATGTATGTATGTATGTATGTATGTATGTATGTATGTATGTATGTATGTATGTATGTATGTATGTATGTATGTATGTACGTATGTATGTATGTATGTATGTATGTATGTATGTATGTATGTATGTATGTATGTATGTATGTACGTATGTATGTATGTATGTATGTATGTATGTATGTATGTATGTATGTATGTATGTATGTATGTATGTATGTATGTATGTATGTATGTATGTATGTATGTATGTATGTATGTATGTATGTATGTATGTATGTATGTATGTATGTATGTATGTATGTATGTATGTATGTATGTATGTATGTATGTATGTATGTATGTATGTATGTATGTATGTATGTATGTATGTATGTATGTATGTATGTATGTATGTATGTATGTATGTATGTATGTATGTGTGTTTGTGTGTGTGCGTGTTTTTTTTTTCTCTTCTTTTCTTTCATCCTCCGGTGGATTGGAAAAAAAAGAAACCCAAATATTGCCAACTTGTGTCAACATTTTCGGAGACGAAGCGTTACACATTCATAAAAGTCCCCGCGTAAAAACCACACCAGCCGAGCTTCGGCCCATCGCAACAGCCAGACGAGTGACAGTCTATCCGTTGGACCAACTATTGGTGTCGGCTGCAAGTTGTCACGAAACCGAGGTTCGATCCATCGCAACAGCCAGACGGGTGACAGTCTATCCGTTAGACCAACTATGGGTGTTGGATGCAAGTTGTCACGAAAGAACTGTAAAAGTGTTTTTTTTTTGCTATTGTCCCGACGGTAAGATTGTTCCCGGCTCCGGCTTGCGGTGCCTACCACCCCGACCCCGAACTTTAACTCCTAATGTATCCCCAACCAGAGGCGCGTTCTACGATAGATGTACTCGAAGCACATTTCCGCTGAAATGGTTTCGGAACGACGGGGCTTTTAGGACCGCAGTCTTGTTTCGAGGACTGTTGGGGAAAAATTACTAGGAATTTAACTGGGTTGTCCCCAAAACGGGACTGAAGTTCTAAAGGGGTTAACCCAAAATCGTCGGAATGCCAATCTTGATTCGAAAATGACGTGTTTGTATACTTGGGGCCGTGGGATTGCTCATAATCGGGAAGCAAAAATACTTTAGCTGAAGTCGGTTTTCGGGTGAGGTATGGAGCTCTTCAAGGGAGCAGCTTCCTCAGAAAAATCAGGGTGAACCTCTATCGCGGGATGCGTCCAGAGACCTACCTGGTTGGTCTGTCAGCTGGTCGTTGTGCTAGGAAGGCTTTATTTGCTGTTTGGGCTCATCTATTATTAATAGTAAGGAAGTTCGCAGATCTACGTGAAAACTTGAGTATTGGCGCATATATTATGTTAGTACACTTCAGGTACGTATGCTCAGAGTGCCGGTATAGATTTCGATGTATGTGGACATATCTTGTCGCGCAGTATCAGAGCAGAGAGCGTGTGGTGTATCGCAAATCGTGCGGGGGATGGGAGTCCAGCATTTCACGCCCGCCCCCCCCCCCCCCCCCCACTCCCGGAACTACGCTGCTCTGAGAGAGAGACGGACAAGGACAAGATGAGTGCCACCGGTAGTTCTTCATCAGGTACCCAGAGTACAAGAGGAAAACTCATCAAGCACACCCTTCCTCTTGTTAACCCTTTTAGGACCCCAGTCCCGTTTTGGGGACACACTACTTATAATTAGAGTAAATTGTTCCCACACGTGGGAGTGCGGCTCTAAAAGGGTTACTAAGAGAGGTGAGGACAAAAAAAAGGCATTTTTGTACCGCAGTCCCGACTCGGGGACAAGCGACTCTAATTCCAAGAGATTTGTCGACAAAACGGGACGGGGGTCCTACAAGGGTTGGTATAGCATGTGAACAAACACCAGTGTGTGTGTTGTTGCGACAGGGACTGTTCATTCCATCCATGTGTATGGGTGCAGATGCATCCATACCGGTGTACCGTAGCGGGAAGGGGGGAGAAGAGCCTGCTATGTGACCACGGATCTGAGTTACGAGTTGGAAGGAGAGAGAGAAGAAGATGTGCGAAGATAATCAATGGGATGAGGAATAAAAAAGAAAAAATAAATCATGGCATGCCGCGCCTCTGCTACATTCATGTGCGTCTTCTTCACGATAAGCTGTTGTTTCTTCCGGTCGACATGCCATGTTGACCCTTTTGGGACCGCAGTGGCGTTTCGGGGACAATTGGGGACAAATTACTTGGAATTCGAGTTGTTGTGTGTCCCCAAAACGGAACTGGAGTCCTAAAAGTTAACCAGTGTCCGTGCCGACTCTTCAATCCTAGAGATACGAGTTCTGCAATGGAAACACTACGACCCATGAAGGTATGCTATCTATGCTGTATTGCGGGGGGCCATAGTAAACGCCTGGCAAGGCCAAATGCTATTAGTAAAGGGAAATCTATAGAGGTTTTTGTGAGTACCGTAGGTTCTATTTACTATGCCCCCCCCGTAGTATAAATACGTTTTTCTGTGTAAAAGAACAGAGTAAAGCAATAAAGCACGGCCATGTCATCGTACGAAGAATCGGCACGGACACTGGTTGTGCCGGATGTCGACGGGTAGAAAGAACCGTATAATGCGAAGAACACACACACGGATACGACAGGTGTATGCACGCATATCATATCATACGTACCGCTTATTTTAGAAGCTGGTCGGCAGTGGCCGCCTTGGACTGCGTGCTGGTACTATTAATACTGTTTTGAACTATATCGTTGGTTTTGGAGTTCGAGCCCCACCGTAGTGATATGTTTATTTTCGAAATACTAAAAAATATAATAATACGATGGCCTACACACAGTAAAAGAGTTGGTAGGCGCAATTCGACGATAATAGTAGTCGACGAGGGATGAAAGGGCTGGGATATCCTCGAGATAGAAATGCAAGGCACAAAAGGCGGAGAGGGGAGGAGGGAGGAGGGAGGAGGGGGGAGAGCCTGCTATGTGTGACCAATAATCGGAGGTGCGACTATAACGGAGAGAGGACAAACGGGATACATACTGCTGTCGTATATATACATCTAATTTGTGGGGTGACAACAACTACAGCCAGTAGTAATACATTTGAGAGACACATCCAACAAGAGAAATCGACACGGGCACTGGGTGCATTTGATGTTGACGGTATGATGAGGAATCGACACGGGCTCCAGACGTGTTTGATGTTGACGGGTATGATGAATAGTTCAATGCGAACAACACAACAACACATGGTAAACGATAGTTGAACTACAGCAGAATACCAAGTATCCTGCACTTAGGTGTATGCCCTCGGGCAATTTCACAGGCCTTGTTTCTTGACAGCGTCGATAATTCAAATACGGAGAGGTATCCCTATTGAATAACCTCGACGATATTTTCCCAAAGCCACCACAGCCAGTAGTTTATTTCCGTGTGCCCACTTCGTTATGGAGACAGCCAGGTCTGAAACAGATATCAGAAAGGGTGTCATTTTTGTGTTGTTCATATATAACTGGCAGGTATCATATCCACGGTATGCTTCAGCCAAGACGAAGTCATCGTAAGGGATTTGGTCCAACTCCGTGATGCTGGAGTAGTTCGAACAGAGACGCAGGAGCCATTGGCGTGCGTGCGAAGGGCTGTATTTTTTTTTTTTTTTTTTTTTTCATCCCATTCATTATCTTCGCACATCTTCTTCTCTCTCTCCTTCCAACTCGTAACTCAGATCCGGGGTCACATAGCAGGCTCTTCTCCCCCCTTCCCGCTGCGGTACGTGCCTTCATTTTTATCGCGAGAAGATTTCAGCCTTTTCTTCCCTCGTCGACTCGCATCGAATTGTGCCTACCCACGCTGCAAGGCGCTCTCAACAATTGAATCCCTTTTTTTATTTTTGCAAATAAAGTCAAAGTCCGACCCACCTGGGGCTCGAACCCAGGACTCAAACAAGTAGAATTCGAGGTTAACCACTTGAACCACCGGGGCGACCGGCATGTATGGGGCA
Source organism: Nereocystis luetkeana (assembly GCA_031213475.1). Taxonomy (NCBI): domain Eukaryota; class Phaeophyceae; order Laminariales; family Laminariaceae; genus Nereocystis; species Nereocystis luetkeana. The sequence goes on along the minus strand of JARUPZ010000809.1, from coordinate 13,668 downwards.
TGTTGTACGCCGATGATGCAGGAATTGTCTCGAAGTCGGCTGAAGGGCTCGCGAAAATGATGACAGTTAACGAGACTGTCTTCGAAACAGCAGGCCCCACGGTGTCGGAAAAGAAGACAGAGACAATGCTCCTACAAACACCAGATCAGACAACCCTCGCACTACCGCTCGTCATCGAAGCGGCAGGCCAGAGGTATAAGCAGACGACCCAGTTCTTATACCTAGACGGCATTATCCACGAAAAAACTGACCTCTTGCTCGAAATTGATCGACCGATCCGCCTCATGCGAGCATGCCTCAAACGGTTCGGCCCGGAGTTGTATGATAGGACGACCGCCCCCCTTAGCCTTAAAGTCCGAATGCTGAAGGCCGAGGTGAGTGAGACCCTGCTGTACGGGTGTGTGACGTGGACCCTCAGAGCGGGACACTTTGCCAAGCTTCGAACGGCTCACCACCAAGTCCTGTTGCGAGTCATTGGCTTTCAGCGCCGACTTCGTACTGACCATGCCATCCTATCGTACGCGAGGGCCCTCAAGAAGACACGTTGCGAGAGTATCGGAACGACCATTCGTAAACGGCGGCTCTTCTTTGCGGGGGGCGTGGCACGGCAAAGCAAGGAGCGATTACCCAGTCGGGTAATGTTCAGGACGATAGCTGGTGGGGCGAACCCGAGACCTGGCGGACAGTGTAAGACTTGGCATAGATGCATAGTCGAAGACCTTAAGCCACCGAAGGGTCAACGGAAGTTGCCCCCTTGGTGTTTGGAGTTGAGACCGCGTTGTGGTCCACTGCAGCCAAAAAGGCGGGGAAGTGGTCCCGACGGATCCTCGAAGCAGCCTAACGGATCATGGCGAGGTGGCACGAGGCTGAGGCTGAGAGGAGTAGGCAGCGCCGCGCATCCACCGTGGATGGTGCCCAAGGGAATGGGGGGGGAAGGGGGCAACACGAGAAGTGGCAGAAAACCCGACCGAGGAAATGCGGAGAGGGGGGGGAACAGGAGGAGTAGAAGGAAAACTGCGGTCGTCGAAAAAAAGAGGGAGATGTGAGACAGGGTAGCAAGGCAACAGGCCGACTAGGAAGTAGAACATGACCATACTACTAGTGCCACCAACTGGTGCAGCTGATTCGAACGTGGTCATCCCTTGTCTTCTCCTTTTGTTTTGTTTTTTTCTTTCTTGCGCAGATTCTCCGTGGTTTTCATTATATTTCTTTCTCTTCCTTTTCTGAATGATAAACCGTACTGACGAAGGAGTCGTGTGGCGTGGATGGATGACGAACCTGCTCTGCTCGTTTCGTGTTGTCTGACGCCAAGGGGCTGGGCATAGTTGACAAACGCAGGGCGTTGACGGCAGTCTGGAAAGCAAGGTACCAGGCAGATTTGCAGGGAGAACCTGGCTATACAACTCGTACCACAAACTGCTGCCGCCACCTGGAGGGTGCTTTGGGCTTTGGTCTGCCCTTTATTTTCCCTTCGTTTTTTTTACTTGATTCTCTGTTATACTCTGTTTACAAGCAGTGGTGTTTTTGTTTATTTTTCTTTTTTTTCCAGCTCGTTATTTCTCAAGTGTTGGCCCCCTCACCTTCGGGGGGGGGGGCACGACAGACTGTTTCTTCTACCAGTAGGTTTTGCTTTCATTTTTTTTCCTTTTTCTCTTTCGATTTGTCTTCTTTTTTTTTGTTTCCTCTTTGATTGTTCCCTTTCGTTTCTCTATTTCATAGAATGTGTATGTCGTGCCTGTCGTATATAGTATGATGGCGTGGCATTGCATTGCCAACTGCTGTGCTTACTGCTTACCTGGTACGTGGTAACTAGTATCTCTGTGGCGTAGCTTTGTGATCTCAGAACTTGTATCTCCTCTAGGATTGAAGAATCGGCACGGACACTGGTTGCGCTGGATGTCGACGGGTAGAAAGAAAGGTTAATGTGAAGAACACACACACATGGTATGCGGCAACTTCCAGCCATTTTTCTGCAAGGTATGAATACCACATATCCTCCAGCAGTATCATATATATCCTGTGTGCCCTTCGTTCTCCACATTTAACCAGTTTCAGTCTGGTTTTGTTTCTTTCACCATCCACACCCATGCAAAAACAAACGCGAATGCAGCAGTCGTATGTTGCCCTCTGCCTGCTTCGGCCTGCCCCGTCCTTGGGGTGGGCCGAGGAAGTCTGCCAGGACCTGCAGCGGTCTAGCGACAGTCACACGAACATCGAGCTTCGGACTACGTAGGTAGGGAACCTTGCGCGGTCCGGCTGGTGGCCTGCTCGCTTTAAGGACCGCGTGGGGTGGTGGTGATGTTTTTTCTTCTTAACCCCGACGCCGAGGAGTTCATCCCTCAGGCGGGACGGGTACATCACTACAGCAGAGAGCGCTACGTGGGCAGCCGGTGGAGTGGAGAGGCTGGCCACAGCGTGGGTATGCATGCACGACAGGAAGGATGGGATTGTCGGCGTGGGTTGGGACGGCTGCACCCAGCCAACGGGAACCAAGGCGCGTACCGGGCTACGAAACGGAGAGCCACTTTCGCCATAGCGAAAAAAAAGAAACAAAAAAAGAAAAAAAGAAGGCGGGGACGAGCCTCACGTCGGCTGGCAAAGAAAGCAGCACGCGAGGCTCGTAAGAGACAGAAGGAGGCACTTGTGACGGTAGCGACCTACAATGTGCGCACCCTGGCTGTAAAGGGGAAGAACGGGTACGGACATGACGAGCGGGTACTGGCGAAGGGACGGCAACTCGGCTGTGACTTCATTGGCCTGCAAGAAACTCGGAGGTCCGGCAGCACGACGTTCCGTGCGGCAGGGTATCGTGTTTTCTGTTCAGGACAGGAAACAACAGCCACCAGGCAAGGGCTGTACGGAGTAGGCCTAGCTGTCAAGGAATCGTTGTGCAGTAAGTCTGTGTATACTCATCAGTTCGTTGACGAGCGGCTAATGTCTATGCGCTTTGAGCTGGCTGGCAAATGCGAGGCAGTCAATTTCGTCGTTGCGTATGCTCCAACTGATTGTACCAAGGACGCCGAACTGAAAGGTATCTTCTGGCAGAAGCTGGAGTACTTGGTGAAAAAAATCCCGACGAAAGAGTGTCTGTTTGTACTGATGGATGCCAACGCGCGAACTGGACAGAGGAAGGAAGGGTGCGGTGATGATGAAAGCAGAGTGCTGGGAGCGTATGGACGTGATGTTCGTAACGATAATGGCAGACGGCTCCTGTCGTTCGCCACCAATTGCAAGTTGGCTCTCACCAACACGTTTTTCAGCACGCGCAAGGGTGGGATATCGCATACTTACAACGGCACCGGCCCGAATGACCGTAAGCGGATTGACTACATCCTAACCCGTCAAGTCCATCGACCTAGAGTACAAGATGCGAAAGTCGTCCCACAGCCTCCTGCCCCAGCTAAGGCTGACTCAGACCACAACATCTTGTATATCAAAGTCCGACTCGGTGGTCGTTTTGCGCCCAACAGACAAATACGTAGACCGACGAAACGCCGAGAGTTCGACAGGCAGCTTTTTATGTCCGATGGAAATTGTCGTGAACGAGTAGTCTCCAGGATCATCTCCACTCTCAACCAGCCTATCCAGCCCCGTAATACGTCTGGTATGGTTGAGATTTTCACTGCGGCTGTTATTGATGCGGTCGAAAAAGAGGTACCACCCCCTGCACGTCGCCACCGCAGACATGGATGGTGTGAGTCTGCCGAAACCTTGGCCGCATTCATGCCAGCATGGACAGCGAGGGAGGATGCACGACAATTCTTGCGTGCCCACCCCCGGGACAGAACCGCGTGGAAGACCCTGAGATCTGCGTGTGCGAACCTGCAGAAGGTGATTGCCGCAGGACTGCATGCGTACTTCGAAGCGTACCTTGCCGAAACCGAACGACTCCTAGCGAACAACGACCAAAGAGGCTTTTACAAGCACCTTAAGAGTACCGTAGGATTGGAAGGGACCAAAGCGAGGAGCGAACAGTTCATTAGGGACGAGGATGGCACGATCCTACGGGATAAGGTGCGAATTCGTGAACGATGGGCGGGGTTTTATCACAAACTCTTGAACACGAAGTCGCTGAAACTCGATCCCACGATCATCGACCTCTTGCCACCGCGACCGCCTAAACTGTCGCTTGAAGATGAACCATCCATAGACGAGATGACCGAAGCACTGAAGGGGATGTCGAATTGGAAAGCTGTCGGGCCAGATGGTCTCCCGGTCGAACTCCTAAAAATCGACCACCCGGCATTCGCCCAGCGCTTTCACAACATCCTTGTCAATGTTTGGTTAACAGGAGAAGTCCCTCAGCAATGGAAAGATGCGATCATCAAGGTCCTTCACAAAAAGAAGGATCGAACTGACTGCAACAACTATAGAGGGATCTCGCTTGTTGCCCACGCAGGCAAAGTGTTGTTGAAAATCGTCGCGTCCCGCCTCAGCAACTACTGCGAGACCGAGGAACTACTCCCCGAGGAACAATGCGGCTTCCGCCCCGCACGATCAACGATTGATATGTTGTTCGTCGTGCGCCGGCTGCAAGAGCTCGGACGACAGAGGAAAATCCCCTTATACGTGTGCTTCATCGATCTGCAGAAAGCGTACGACTCTGTCGACCGAGAGCTGTTATGGAAGGTACTCACACGCTTTGGCGTACCAACCAAGATGCTGAGAATTATCCGTAATTTCCACGATGGCATGCGGGCTCGCGTGCGTACTGATGACGGCGAGCTCTCGGAATGGTTTGATGTCACGCAGGGGCTGCGGCAAGGCTGTGTACTGTCACCGTTACTGTTCAACGTGTTCTTCGCTGCTGCGTTACACGTCGTACTAGTACGCTTCAGCCAAGACGAAGCCATTGTAAGGGATTTGGTCCAACTCTTGGAAGCTGGAGTAGTTCGAACAGGGAAGGAGGAGCCATTGGCGTGCGTGCGAAGGTCTGTATGGGGCATGTTGTACGCCGACGATGCAGGAATTGTCTCGAAGTCGGCTGAAGGGCTCGCAAAAATGATGACAGTCATCGTGACTGTCTTCGAAACAGCAGGCCTCACGGTGTCGGAAAAGAAGACTGAGACAATGGTCCTACAAACACCAGACCGGACAACCCTCGCACCACCGCTCGTCATCGAAGCGGCAGGTCAGAGGTATAAGCAGACGACCCAGTTCTTATACCTAGGCGGCGTTATCCACGAAAACGCTGACCTCTCGCTCGAAATCGACCGACGGATCCGCCTCATGCGAGCATGCTTCAAACGGTTCGGCCCGGAGTTGTATGATAGGACGACCGCCCCCCTTAGCCTTAAAGTCCGAATGCTGAAGGCCGAGGTGATTGAGACCCTGCTGTACGGGTGTGTGACGTGGACCCTCAGAGCGGAACACTTTGCCAAGCTTCGAACGGCTCACCACCAAGTCCTGTTGCGAGTCATTGGCTTCCAGCGCCGACTTCGTACTGACCATGCCACCCTCTCGTACGCGAAGGCCCTCAAGATGACACGTTGCGAGAGCATCGAAACGACCATTCGCAAACGGCGGCTCTTCTTTGCGGGGGGCGTGGCACGGCAAAGCAAGGAGCGAGTACCCAATCGGGTAATGCTCGGGACGATAGCTGGTGGGGAGAACCCGAGACCAAGCGGACAGTGTAAGACTTGGCATAGATGCATAGTCGAAGACCTTAGGGAGTTCCGAGCCACCGAAGGGTCAACGGAAGTTGCCCCCTTGGTGTTTGGAGTTGAGACCGCGTTGTGGTCCACTGCAGCCAAAAAGGTGGGGAAGTGGTACCGGGGGATCCTTGAAGCAGCCGAACGGTTCATGGTGAGGTGGCACGAGGCTGAGGCTGAGATGAGTAGACAGCGCCGCGCATCCGCCGTGGATGGTGCCCAAAGGAACGGGGGGGGAGGGGGCAACAGGAGAAGTGGCATAAAGCCCGACCGAGTGAATGCGGAGAGGGGGGGGAACAGGAGGGGTAGAAGGGAAACGGCGGTAGACGAAAGTAGGAAGGAGATGGCAGACAGGGTAGCAAGGCACCAAGTCGACTAGGAAGTAGAATATGACCATACTACTAGTGCTACCAACTGGTGCAGCTGGCTCGAACGTGGTCTTCCCTTGTCTTCTCTTTTAGTTTCGTTTTTTTTTTTTTTTTTTCTTTCTTGCGCTGACTCTCCGTGATTTTCATTTCATTTTTTCTCTTCCTCTTCCTTTTCTGATTGATAAGCCGTACTCAAGGAGCCGTGTGGCGTGGTTGGAAGACGAACCTGCTCTGCTCGGCTCGTATTGTCTGACGCCAAGGGGCTGGGCATAGTTGACGAACGCAGGGCGGAGACGGCAGTCTGGGTAGCAAGGTACCAGGCGGATTAGCAGGGAGAACCTGGCTATACTACTCGTACCACAAGCTGCTGCCGCCACCTAGAAGGTGCTTTGGGCTTTGGTCTGCCTGTTATTTCCCCTTTGTTATTTTTCCTTGTTACTTTCTCCTTGGTTCTTTGTCTTACTCTGTTCACAAGCAGTGGTGTCTTTTGTTATTTCTTCTTTTTTCCAGCTCGTTATTTTTCAAGTGTAGGCCACCTCGCCTGCGGGGGGGGGGGCACGACAGATTGTTTCTCTTAGATTTTGCTTTCATTTTTCTTCTTTTTCTTTTTCGACTTGTCTACCTTGTTTTTGTTTTCTCTTTGATTGTTTCTTTTCGTTTCACTATTTCATAGATTGCGTATGTCGTGCCTGTCGTATCTAGTATGATGACATGGCTTTTTGCATTGCCCACTGCAGTTCACACTGCACACGTGGCAACGTAGTATCTCTGTGGCGTAGCTTTGTGACCACAGAACTTGTATCTCTTCTAGGATGGAAGAATCGGCACGGACACTGGTTGTGCTGGATGTCGACGGGTAGAAAGAACGGTTTAATGTGAAGAACACACACACACACATACTCGTACTGGACGGGTTGAAAGAGCGGTTTAATGTAAAGACCACACACACACACCCAAGATGGAAGGGTAGAAAACAACAATAATACAATGCAGATAAATACACGAGCCTCTCGACTCTCGGCCGAGTAACCACCAGTTGTGTTTTTTCTACCCATCCACATCCACGAGAAAACGCGAATGCAGCACAGCCAGCAGCCGTACGCCAGGTGGATGGAGCAGCGAACCAACCTTGATACAAACGGCCAAAATACCGAACCTCTCCCCTCTCGGCCGACTATATTTTTTAGAAATGATAACGTTTTGCTCAGATGAGCGTTCGTCATCTAATTTCGAAAAGTAAGTGTCTATTATTGTCGCTCGTTTTTCTTGCCGCGTTCTATTAATAGGAGACTCTGCGGTCCCCCTGTCACCTTGTTTGGAACCGATGAAGCAATAATCAGTACAAAACCCCAAAACCTCCCCACGACCCATGACCTGTTTGAACTCCAATATGTGTGCTACAGCAGTACAGCAGTTATTAAGAGTAGTATATAGCATCAGTACAACATGTACTGGACGTAGTCGGAATTTCATTTTTAGGATAGCTTTTGGAATGAAATATTACAGGAATCTTGCCTAATGTTCATTCTTATCGGAGAGCTTTTTTTCCATAATTTCCAAAGTGAAATAATTGGAGATATGTATCAATATACGGAGGCGTTCTGTCACTATTCGTGAAATTCTCCAGAACCAAAAATATCAAGTTCGTTAACATTCCAATATATATTTTGAAAAAAAAATCCAGGAAAATACGGAAGATTGAAAAATTGCTCGAAAAAAATGTCGAAAATCTGGACAAAAAGCTCTCCGATAAGAATGACCCTTATAGGGAGTTAGGGCCGAAGGAATATTACTTCGCACATATTACAGCAGTCACTGAGGCGTACTCGTACCAGATACTGGTAGATCGCACTTGCATGCGTACAGCACTTTATCGTCTCGTAGTTGTGATGTGCTACTGCTGATCTGCCCATTGTTGGCTGCTCTTGTTCCGGCGCAGATAACTCATTGCCTGAGAACCTCCGCTGACTCACTCAAGTGAATCAGACTATTACGGGGGACCATAATTAATAGGACCAAATATTGTTAGTAAAAATGGTTAAATATATGGGTTTTTATGTACACCATAGGTCCTATTAACTATGGTCCCCCGTAATACTATGCATTTTTCTCCAGTGTGCACGGTGGTCGCTATCCTCTAGTTTCCAGATACATGCAACTTTGCAACCTGAAACCGCTACGTGGAACAATTGAAACTGAACTGCAGTACGTACAGCAGTAGTAGTATTAATAGTACGGCAACCTTGCTGAAAAATCCAAACAAACATCGTGCAACAAAAACCAGAACGGCCCGCGGATAGCAACGGACAATAATAGCAGACAGTGTCACTGAAGATACGTACACGTTCATGTGCATGCCACCGCGTGGTTCGCTTATCGAGCTGCTTGAAGGAATGTTGCACCCCTCCCTTAATCATCCATCATCATTCAGCTGACTCACGTGGCGCATTCTTTGCCGTGCATTTGGCTCGTCTGTCCCCCGACACTCACTCGTCTGGTGCTCGTATCGATGTCTCTCCATAACCTTAGGTGGTGATGGCCTACGCCAAGGATATTCTCTCCTAAATAAACTAAAGCGCGCATACAGCTAGACACGTTTCACACCGCTTCCCCCCAGCGCCACCCGACGTCTCGCAGCCGGGGCTACCGTTCCACCCCCCACCCCCCACACCAGTGCTCGGCGTCCCCAGCGAAAACGAGGCACCATTGCAACTCCTAGGTTGGCAGGGGGCGTCCAAAGGCAGTCTTCCGGGAACGTGTGGCTTGATGCCCGGGATGGGGGGCGGGGGGATTCCCGGGTTAGGGAAGATAGGGAGGGGGGGGTCTAATTGCTCGAGCGGTGTACTCCCGGAGACTTTGTTTCGTTCACTGTTGTGGGATTTCGCTTTGTATCAAGCGGTGTCCTCCCGGGGCCTTTGTTTCGTTCACTGTTGTTGTGGGATTTCGATTTGTATGGAAGGCGTCTGATTTCCAGGCATACAAACTTACCCCCCCCTCCCCGTCTTGAAGAGGAAGCGTGGACAAAGGTCGAGCGACTAAGGCAAGCAAGAGGTGAGTATCCCCTCCGCTCCCCCCGATACTTTACTCTCCTGGGTTTGGGTCAGATTGAGCGCTGAATGGTTGTGGGACAGACCAGTGGTTCGGCTTCACCCGTTGTCCTAATTATGTTTACGGTGCCGTTAAGTGCGGCTTTCGCGCAAGATTGTGCCTTTCACAAACCTGCGCCGCACCATGCTAAACATGCTGCACGGTAGTATTTTCAATGTCTGCATCGCGCTGCACCCTACGATTCTGATCGAAACAAATTATGCCGAACCTCACCGTTCAACTCCCTCGAACAAAATAGAGACCCTGAGGAAGTCTGGCGAACAAATCAAACTCGTTTGTGTTGCAGTTTGTGGCGGTAAAGTGCGGTGCAGGTTCAACCTATTTCAGCAGTAAGTGTGGTTCGGTGCATTCCTACAAAGGCTAACGCCCGATTAGGCGTCTGCGTGTCAGCTTTGACAAGCAGCACGGCTGTGCTACAGGAGTATGGTATCCGACTATCGGACAAATTTAAACGACTCCGTCACCTCGTCTATTTCACGTTGCGTTGATGTTGAATGTGTATTTTTTCTAGACCGGTTCTTATGCGTTCAATGACGACCACCACAGATACTAGAACACAACGGATACGAAGCTCTGTGAAATAAATGTTAGATGGATTGAATGCACCATCATAGTCGTGTTTGGGTTGGCGCCCCACGACACGTCCTCGCTGTGAAACCATTCACTACAGTACCAAGCATGTTCGGAACTTTTTCCTCGCTCCGCGTCACTAGGGGTACTCGCAGCTTGCGTCTCGGACGGCCAGTACAGCGCGTTCATCTGTAAGAAAATGATATTTCGTGACTGAGTTCTGCAAGTTCTACGGCGGCCAGGCTCCTTCAATACGCGGCACCATGGAGATATCACAATTGTTTATATTCACAAACGTCCGTACGCATCGCTTCGCTTCTCTTCTCCCGCCACGAAAGTGCACTTTGTTTTTCTTCCCGGTACAGAATAGCGAGCCAGTTGCAATCAATCCCACGCCAAGGAGAGGTCTTTGCGAGCTGTAGTCCCGGTTTGGGGAACGAACTACTTGGATTTAGAGTAGTTTGTGCCCGAAAACGGGGCTACAGTTTCTAAAAGGGTTATTGACGAATCGTGCTTACGGTGCTGCTGTGCGCAACGAGATGTTGCGCCCCATGTGTGAAAATTGGAGCAAATCTCCTCGTTGACTTAATCTACTGGCCTCTCTCAAGACACCGGCATTCGGACAGGCCAGATCGTTTGTCGCCATACGTTATTTTTCCCTGCCTGCTTCGGCCTGCCCCGTCCTTGGGGTGGGCCGAGGAAGTCTGCCAGGACCTGCAGCGGTCTAGCGACAGTCACACGAACATCGAGCTTCGGACTACGTAGGTAGGGAACCTTGCGTGGTCCGGCTGGTGGCCTGCTCGCTTTAAGGACCGCGTGGGGTGGTGGTGATGTTTTTTCTTCTTAACCCCGACGCCGAGGAGTTCATCCCTCAGGCGGGACGGGTACATCACCACAGCAGAGAGGCTACGTGGGCAGCCGGTGGAGTGGAGAGGCTGGCCACAGCGTGGGTATGCATGCACGACAGGAATGATGGGATTGTCGGCGTGGGTTGGGACGGCTGCACCCAGCCAACGGAAACCAAGGCGCGTACCGGGCTACGAAACGGAGAGCCACTTTCGCCATAGATAGTAGAGAAAAAAAAGAAACAAAAAAAAGAAAAAAAGAAGGCGGGGACGAGCCTCACGTCGGCTGGAAAAGAAAGCAGCACGCGAGGCTCGTAAGAGACAGAAGGGGGCACTTGTGACGGTAGCGACCTACAATGTGCGCACCCTGGCTGTAAAGGGGAAGAACGGGTACGGACATGACGAGCGTGTACTGGCGAAGGGACGGCAACTCGGCTGTGACTTCATTGGCCTGCAAGAAACTCGGAGGTCCGGCAGCACGACGTTCCGTGCGGCAGGGTATCGTGTTTTCTGTTCAGGACAGGAAACAACAGCCACCAGGCAAGGGCTGTACGGAGTAGGCCTAGCTGTCAAGGAATCGTTGTGCAGTAAGTCTGTGTATACTCATCAGTTCGTTGACGAGCGGCTAATGTCTATGCGCTTTGAGCTGGCTGGCAAATGCGAGGCAGTCAATTTCGTCGTTGCGTATGCTCCAACTGATTGTACCAAGGACGCCGAACTGAAAGGTATCTTCTGGCAGAAGCTGGAGTACTTGGTGGAAAAAATCCCGACGAAAGAGTGTCTGTTTGTACTGATGGATGCCAACGCGCGAACTGGACAGAGGAAGGAAGGGTGCGGTGATGATGAAAGCAGAGTGCTGGGAGCGTATGGACGTGATGTTCGTAACGATAATGGCAGACGGCTCCTGTCGTTCGCCACCAATTGCAAGTTAGCTCTCACCAACACGTTTTTCAGCACGCGCAAGGGTGGGATATCGCATACTCATAACGGCACCGGCCCGAATGCCCGTAAGCGGATTGACTACATCCTAACCCGTCAAGTCCATCGACCTAGAGTACAAGATGCGAAAGTCGTCCCACAGCCTCCTGCCCCAGCTAAGGCTGACTCAGACCACAACATCTTGTATATCAAAGTCCGACTCGGTGGTCATTTTGCGCCCAACAGACAAATACGTAGACCGACGAAACGCCGAGAGTTCGACAGGCAGCTGTTTATGTCCGATGGAAATTGTCGTGAACGAGTAGTCTCCAGGGTCATCTCCACTCTCAACCAGCCTATCCAGCCCCGTAATACGTCTGGTATGGTTGAGATTTTCACTACGGCTGTTATTGATGCGGTCGAAAAAGAGGTACCACCCCCTGCACGTCGCCACCGCAGACATGGATGGTGTGAGTCTGCCGAAACCTTGGCCGCATTCATGCCAGCATGGACAGCGAGGGAGGATGCACGACAATTCTTGCGTGCCCACCCCCGGGACAGAACCGCGTGGAGGACCCTGAGATCTGCGTGTGCGAACCTGCAGAAGGTGATTGCCGCAGGACTGCATGCGTACTTCGAAGCGTACCTTGCCGAAACCGAATGACTCCTAGCGAACATCGACCAAAGAGGCTTTTACAAGCACCTTAATAGTACCGTAGGATTGGAAGGGACCAAAGCGAGGAGCGAACAGTTCATTAGGGACGAGGATGGCACGATCCTACGGGATAAGGTGCGAATTCGTGAACGATGGGCGGGGTTTTACCACAAACTCTTGAACACGAAGTCGCTGAAACTCGATCCCACGATCATCGACCTCTTGCCACCGCGACCGCCTAAACTGTCGCTTGAAGATGAACCATCCATAGACGAGATGACCGAAGCACTTAAGGGGATGTCGAATTGGAAAGCTGTCGGGCCAGGTGGTCTCCCAGTCGAACTCCTAAAAATCGACCACCCGGCATTCGCCCAGCGCTTTCACAACATCCTTGTCAATGTTTGGTTAACAGGAGAAGTCCCTCAGCAATGGAAAGATGCGATCATCAAGGTCCTTCACAAAAAGAAGGATCGAACTGACTGCAACAACTATAGAGGGATCTCGCTTGTTGCCCACGCAGGCAAAGTGTTGTTGAAAATCGTCGCGTCCCGCCTCAGCAACTACTGCGAGACCGAGGAACTACTCCCCGAGGAACAGTGCGGCTTCCGCCCCGCACGATCAACGATTGATATGTTGTTCGTCGTGCGCCGGCTGCAAGAGCTCGGACGACAGAGGAAAATCCCCTTATACGTGTGCTTCATCGATCTGCAGAAAGCGTACGACTCTGTCGACCGAGAGCTGTTATGGAAGGTACTCGCACGCTTTGGCGTACCAACCAAGATGCTGAGAATCATCCGTAATTTCCACGATGGCATGCGGGCTTGCGTGCGTACTGACGACGGCAAGCTCTCGGAATGGTTTGATGTCACGCAGGGGCTGCGGCAAGGCTGTGTACTATCACCGTTACTGTTCAACGTGTTCTTCGCTGCTGCGTTACACGTCATACTAGTACGCTTCAGCCAAGACGAAGCCATTGTAAGGGATTTGGTCCAACTCTGTGAAGCTGGAGTAGTTCGAACAGGGACGCAGGAGCCATTGGCGTGCGTGCGAAGGGCTGTATGGGGCATGTTGTACGCCGATGATGCAGGAATTGTCTCGAAGTCGGCTGAAGGGCTCCCAAAAATGATGACAGTCATCGTGACTGTCTTCGAAGCAGCAGGCCTCACGGTGTCGGAAAAGAAGACTGAGACAATGGTCCTACAAACACCAGATCAGACAACCCTCGCACCACCGCTCGTCATCGAAGCGGCAGGCCAGAGGTATAAGCAGACGACCCAGTTCTTATACCTAGGCGGCATTATCCACGAAAACGCTGCGCTCTCGCTCGAAATCGACCGACGGATCCGCCTCATGCGGGCATGCCTCAAACGGTTCGGCCCGGAGTTGTATGATAGGACGACCGCCCCCCTTAGCCTTGAAGTCCGAATGCTGAAGGCCGAGGTGATTGAGACCCTGCTGTACGGGTGTGACGTGGACCCTCAGAGCGGAACACTTTGCCAAGCTTCGAACGGCTCACCACCAAGTCCTGTTGCGAGTCATTGGCTTCCAGCGCC
>JARUPZ010000808.1:0-28771 GCA_031213475.1 Nereocystis luetkeana | reverse complement strand
ATAGATCATCTACAGACAGATCATGTAGACCCTAATCTGCCGTTACGAGGTGCTGCGCAGGATCTGTGTCTTACAGAAAAAAAAAGGAAACGTGTCCTTCCTGTAGATGATGCAGGTTGGACGGCTCCCACCCGGTAACATGAGCTACAGTGGTGCCCCGACTTGAGAGAGGTGTAGTACAGACCAGAAACAGCTCTCCTAAAAACAGTTTCCTCTCTTCACTTTAGCTACTATCCACACTAAGTTCGAGTCATTCTATGTTTTGGTTCAAACCGGTTTGCTCTCGCTTAACTGTACTATCCTCTTAACCTGGCCTCTCTTGCGTCGGGGTACCCACAGTCCAGCAAATTTATGCAGACCATAACATGTGGAGAATAGTCACCCGGAAACCCGGGAATGGGAGGTGGATAAGATTCTCCGACGCCTTGATGATATCAGGAAGACATCTGCCCTGGAAGATTTCGATGAGGAAGTGTTAATCGATGATCTCTCAGATGTGCGGGCAGGTTTTGGGCTTTCAAGCACCCCCCCCGGTTACCACCTTTCAGCATAGCCTAGTTGCTATAGTTGAAAAGGAAGGCGGCGTGGCTACGGCACCATCAGAAGCTCAATGCCCTCGTCTTTTTTTGCGGTGTGCGACCTAGGTTCCAGCCACCCCCACGTTTGAGCTACGGCAGGAAGGCACAGCCCAGTGTATATAGATATTTTTGAATGTGTACTTGGTTATCTTGACGCTGCATTAACTTGAATTTAGTGTATAAATCTGTTCTGTACCAGGGACGTATTTGACGACACAGGCCAACCCACGGTTCTATTAATAGGTGTAATAGAGGATATCACCCGGTGTTCTGGGTGTAATATTAGAGCACAGCCGAGGTGGATGGTTGGGCCGTGATCATCTCACCACCCGTTGTAAGGCATGCCTTGTGTCTTGTGTACTGTCGTGTGGTGGCGGGACGTGCCTTATCGTATCGTGAACGGGCAGAACGTCAACAGCGCTGTGAATAGCTGCTAGGCTGACAGCTGGGGGGGTGCCTTATGCTCGTGCAGCCTGCTATCTCTGCTCAAACGTGCTCCCGAACCTCCGCACGATGATTGCATCAGAAACTCCCTACCAAGGGGCGTTTATGATGACACTTTGAATGTTATGGACATGCAATTCTCTCTTTTGACAACAGGCACAACATTATGCGGTATGCTATGCATAGTATCTCACGTTTCCAAAACCATAGCCAATAGCATCCCCGCTACCCTCCTCCGCTTTCTCCTTTTGTTTTGAAGCGTTGCAGTGGCTATTATTGTAATTTTTGAGCCGTGTGTTGCATTTCTCTTCGCGGCAGATCCTAGCGGATGTTTTGTTTTCTTTCTTCTTGTCTGAGCTACATCAGCGCGTGTTATATTTCATACTTGTAGCATGCCGCCAATCGGCCAACGCTTGGCCCCTACTGACGTATGTATGGGTATGAGCGGGAAACATGAGGCGAAAACAAAAATGACAGTTGTCGGCCGCTCTAAGCAAACAGCCGCGGCCCGGGCCATCGGCTAACAGGGAATCGATCCCCTTCAGGACGGTACTCCCGTTGTGTGGACAAATTACTTAGAATTGGAGTCAGCTTTAGGTTTCTGTACAGCAGTGAGGTGCACTACTGAAACGGTTGAGGGTCTTGAGGGACGGCGTGGGGAGTTGTGCGGCACGCGCAGAGCATAATGCTGTTGCGGGGTACCATGTCAACTGCAGTATTCAGAACCAAACTATCGTGTGTACACATGGTATGGGGGATGCATGATGTTTGGGTCCATCGTGGGTTTTGCTTCTTACTACATATGCCCCCCCGGTGCTTATAGTAGTGCTGGGAGGAGCTGAAAGTCGACGACTGATAAATTGGCACTTCTCGTTTTTGTAGTCGGCGCAGTACCTGGATACCAAAGGGTTGTTGCCATGCCAATATGAACGAAAATTCAAGGGTCGGTGGGTACTCATACTAAAATCCGAACGGTCCTTACAATTTCGTCCAGAGTGGCTTCTAAAAAGGTCAGTCCAAACATATTGAGGGAGGATGCATCCTCAGGAAGGATGGAGAGCTTCCGTCAGTTGTCGGAGTTCGTTCTTTTATTTTTTATATAACGATGCCAGACCCGCCAAATCCTAGCTGAAGATCGAATCGTTTTTTTGTCGTGTCCTATTGTTTGTGTTGTTGTTGTTGTTGTTGTTGTTGTTGTTGTTGTTGTTGTTGTTGTTGTTGTTGTTGTTGTTGTTGTTGTTGTTGTTGTTGTTGCTGCTGCTGCTGTTGTCTCTGTTTGTTGTCTTTGGTGTTGTTGATGATATCACAATAGCCTATGCCATAATCAACATCACTGTTCACGAAAAAGTAGGATTCCACAGAGAAGTAGGAAAACTATCCAATAGAAACTAAGTCCTGGCCCCGGGATGACGTAGTATGTCTTTTGTTGCGCCCCAACGCGTGAGTTCAACGGTCACCCTGACGCACTACGTAATCGTCAAATGCTGGTGTCGGTGGTGATGTCGGTGTTCGTTTACGAGCAGGCCATCGTGGAAGCAGACCCCGTGTTTGCGAACAGCGACAACATGTTCATGAGCAGGCCGGAGAGGTATCGCCACGGCCTAAGGAAGGCGCGTCGCTTCACCGCCTTGAAAGCGGAACTGAAACTCAGGTGCCTGAAACACAGCGAGTTGATTGGGAGGGGCTTTTGTTTCGGCTGTGCAGCACAGCGGGTGCAGCTACTCGTGCCTCACGGTACGTGTATGTACGCTTCGTGTTTTTTGTGTGTTGGCTTGGTTTTGATGATTCAACGCCGCATGATTGGATGGGCGCGCCGGCTCCCTTGGGAAAACAAGTCTTCCGAGAGAGGTGTGCTGTTAACATATGCCTCGCTTGGAAAATCAATGCCTTCAAAAGGTTGTCGGACAGCTGTTTATGCATGGTGCCGAATTTGAAGAGACTGCTATTATGGTCGCTACTGTTGGCTTCCCTCCCCCCCCTCCCCCCGCTTCGCGCTTGGTGATGCAAGCAATGTCTGCCTGGTCGGTGAAAACCCGGCGTGGTCCGTCCCGGCATTGTAGGGATGCGAGGGTCTATGGTAATATATACGACTACACGGGCATGCATAACAGGACTACACTTCCCCCCACCCCCTCCGTTTGCCCTCCCTCGTTACATCCATTGTATCCATCCGTTGCCGCACGGCAGTTCGGAGGACACAGATATCGTGGCGGGCAGTCTCAACGACAGCCTACCGACTATGATCCACCCCCTGATGTTCGTACCAAACCTGGAGGCGTTATTCAACGAGCAGCAGCAGCAGCACTGGCTACCCCGGTGCCACAGCATGGAGGTGAAATTCCCCACCCCCGTCATTTCGTATGGCAGACGGGATAATTCTTTTTACGCCCCAAACTCTACCCTAGGCCCTCACCCCCGCCCTACCCGACCCCTACCCTGCCCGAAGGAGCTTCGTCTGGCGAAATTCCGGCAAAACACGTTGTATCGACAAAATGATCGACCGTACTAAAAATGAATTACGGTACAAAAATTCCCTCGTTTTCTGTACTGTGTCCCATTTTTGTGAAGTGTTATATGATAACGTGGAGAAGGGTCGTTGTGCCGGTTTTTCATGGCGTGCCCCGCGATGGGCCGTTCGCTGTTTTGGAAAGTGGATCGGTCGAGGTACGATGGTTGACTTGCCAAGAGCAATGGTCGGCTTGACAGAGACGTGTTGGTATCCGTGGATCTGTGCGATATTCACAGGGGCGGCGGACGAAGAACGGATGCCAATATCCAACCCAGAAACTGTACTCCTACAGTAAATATCGGGTAGGTTTGTTCGCAACTAAATGCGGTGCAACCTGGGCCAATGAGCTCCAACACATATAGCGAATATGTGAACGCGAAACATGATGGTGCAATGGTTGGCTTTTACGCTCGGGCGATCCGATCACACGATATGCCGCCCTCTACGCCCTGCACGATGCATCGCGTAGCCACACGACCTCGTCTTTCCACGTTACATATACATGGCGGCGTTACTGCGTTCAGATAAGCCACTTCAATGGTAGCATGCACGACCCTCAGCCCGACGGACCCGAAAGTTTTCATGTGCGTCAAACTTTTGCCTTCCGAGGTGGCGCAATTTTCGGTGGGTGGTTTTTCACTGATAAAACAGATAACCATTCCCCACGTTGCAGGGAGAGTTAGTCGGGTCGTGGACAGGGCTATATTAGGCGCCATTGGCCAGGCACTATCTAGATTTGTGTTGTTTGTAGAGGTGCGTCATAGTTATCCCCCCCTCCCCCGCCCACCTCCATACGCAAGAAAGTCCGCCTCACAAGCGGTTTATAGTAGGATGCATCTCATCGTTCTTGCGACTCGCCGAGCCCCTCACGGCAAAGCCTACGGTCATACGAGACTACTGCCATGCATGACGTGAGTACACCCCCAACCCTCACCCCCCCCCCCCCCACCCCCGCCCCCACCCCGACCCCCACCCTTTTGAGCAGGTGATCGGATGCTATGCCCAGACAGAGCTAGGCCACGGGTCTAACATCCGCGCCCTCGAAACGACAGCAACCTTCATGTCGGACACGGACGAGTTCGAGATCCACACCCCGTCCATCACGGCAACCAAATGGTGAGACAGCCGTCCGTACCGTCTTTTCCCCGAGGTCGGGAGGGTCGAGCCTCAAACTAGCCGTGACCTCGAGGCGCGGGCATTTTTGAAACAAGGCCTTCACTTTGTGATACTCGATCTCTGGTTGCTTCCAGCACCCCTTTGCCGGTCCGATTGCGCCGGTGTTTGGCCCGGTTCAAGCATAATGCCGTTTCGCCTGAGGCTTTTGCTGATATTTTTGCTGTTTTTCTTGCTGAGCGTTTTGTTTTGGAGAACTGGAGAAGGCCTGTTTTTTTTTTGTTTTGACAAAAGTTGTTCGCCTCGTGTTGTCTTTTCGAGTCGTTTACCCCTCCCTTGTCTATTTACCTCGATGTTCACTGGTGTTTTTTTTTATCATTGATAGCCATCACGGGGAACCATAGCATTCGTAACCCAGAATGGACCTGAACACCATGTATCTCCCTATGCTCACACACCGTGACTGGCTCTGATTACTACGTTGCCCCGTAATAGGAGAGTAAAGACGGTGGTTGATGTTTTATTGGTGAATTGTACAAATGGTTGGCACGTCGGACATATCACGATACAGAGCATCTACTCTATACTGTAGATTTATGTGTTTTTGTGTGGGATAGGAGGGGCATATAAAGTGCGTATCCAAAACAGGAAACAGGTGCCAGGTCATGCGGATTATACGTCTCCCCTGCTGATAAGTCCCAGGCGATCAAATAGGATGTTTCAGGTTTTAGTATTCTTCTCCCGGCAGAGTAGATACAGATGGAAGTGGTCATGTGGGTATCACGTACACCCACAGAAGCAACCACCAAGTAATTCATAATAAGCCAATATAGCGAATAGTCATGTAACCGTCAAAATACTGAACAAGCACATTCGAACACACTCCCTGCTTTTTCAGTAAAACAGCAATAACAATTCAAGATAACCGAACAAAACTTATCTCCATGATCAAAAACCAACTAAAATAGTTCAAGAGGAAACCTGTACCTTACAAGCAAAAACATCTCCCTCCCGTATGAACCTATCGCAGATCTCCTTTGCAACAGTTCAATGCCGTAAATGACTACAACTAAAGCGATAGATAAATGATAGAGCGCTCGCGAGGAACTCCGTCCCCCCGGGACACACGTCTCCCTGTGCCAACTACTCCCGCCATAAACTATCTTTCGCTATAGAGTTTGCCCGGCGCTTACTATTCCCGAAACAATATCCGTTTGTGTCAGAACAAAAAAGAAAAACACTCCCTGTTCCTGGTTCAGTTCACTAGCTATCCTTGTTCCCTGAAATAATTCGCCTTCTTCCTACTCGTGTACCGAGATTTCCATCACCCTCAATCACGAATAACCATATACCCACAACAATTCATCTCCCAAGTCGCGAACAAGATTTCCATCTCCCATCAAGTTCGGAAAAAACAACGGTGATAGAACAACCAATCATCATGAATATGCATACCCTCCCTTGTTCTGTCACCATTAGACAGCACAAAGATAAATTCCTGCAAGACCCAATAAAGTCAGTATCCACCAACACCGCCGAAACACCTTTCCTCAAGGTGCACGAGCACACCCACCACGTGCTTACTCTTCATTCGCCAGTTCGACAAATCAATAAATATCAGTTCCACCAGTCTCCTTCTGGTCCTGTCTATATCTCTATAAGACTGTTTGATTTGAACATGAAATTACATTGCTAAACTCCAGGAAAAAAAAAACAAGACGCTACGTATACCGTCGGTAGACGATGTTATACCTATTAAATAGGCCTCCGTACCATTTACGATTTTCCCGGGATAAAAAGTATACTCCATACGATCATTCAGAAACCCGTATCCAGTGGTAAATTATACATATCCTACATGTCATCTACCACTTACCCGGGAAGAACGATGACTACCATATAATTTTATCCTTAACACGCCGCAAACGGTTTTTTATCATATATGGTACGACTTAACCGGAACAAATCCACACCCAGTCGAAAATGACACATCTCCATTTGACGAACCTACAACAGTAGACGATACTATACCTTCTTCGTACCATTCACGACTTTCCCGGGATACAAAATATAATCCATACCATTCAGATCTCCGTAACCAGTGATAAACAATACCTGGTACATATATCATCTACCACTTACCCAGGAAGAACGATAACCGCCATATAATTTAGTATTCCCTTACACGTCGCAAACGGTATCATATGTATCCAATGCGACTTTCTTTACCCGGAACGAATCCAAACCCAGTCGAAAATGACGTGTCTCCATCCGTACGATCAAAAACGTATTTCGACCGACAGGTGTATCCAATCGCGAAAGAAAATTACTCCTACGAACACCCACTAGAGAGACTTGAGACATAACCTCCCGCCCGCGCGAAGTAGCCGCATCACGGCTCCAGCTGACGAGATACCTGTCTGTCCACTTCACGACCTTCCCGCAACATAAATAACACCCTCGACACCGACTCCCTCCAAAGCTTTGAAATATTGTGTGCGATATTAACGTATGGTGTTTGTCCAGTAATAGTTGCTCTTCTGGGCCTGCCCACATCGAACACGGAGCGCAACGAAACGCTGTGGATGTATCCGGCAGAAACATTTCTAACCTAAACACAAAAACACAGCTTTTCAACACCAGGTGGGGGACGGGGACGGGGGGGGTATTCACGTATGATCCAGAAAAAGATGCCCAAACGATATTTTGTTACGTATCATCCAGTATGAACCTCATCGCGCATTTCATACGTACTCGTACGTACTACGAATCAATTTACGAATTTCTACCCTCGCCGTAAAAAGAAACAAATCACAATATAACAGTGGATCGAAGACCCACCATTACGAGTGCAGACGCTATCCCCTCGCCCCGCGTGTTGCTGGACCCACAAAGGGATCCAGCGGACGATCCAACCACGCTTGCCCCATCCACGACCCCCCGCTGCTGCTGCTGCTGCTGCTGCTGTTCCTGACCTCCCGCTGCTGCTGTTCTGCTGCTGCTGCTGTCGTCGTTTTCACGCGACTGCTGTGTCACGCGACTTGTTGCCGATGCAGACGTGTTCTCCTTCGTTGCTAATAGTACCGCTGCAGCAGCCCCCGATTCCCCCTACGTCCGCTCCCTCGACCACTACCACACCGTAGTCGAGTGCGCGCATCTCGTACGCGGCTTTCCCGACCATGCCACATGGGTGGCCGGGTGCACACGGCCTGGCTCACCGTGCGACTTCACGCGAAAGTGTGCAGATTTGTCTCCCACCCCCACAGCTCCTAGCCCCACCACAATCTCCCTGAGTGGGGTGCGCGCGTAAAATTTCGCACGACTTGTTATCCTCCGTGCCACTTCCCACGGAGGCGCCTACGGTTATGCTTCCACCGCAGGGCATTTTCTTCTCCAGTTAGAACGCCGTCATGTCTCCGGCATACTCCGAGAGCACCAACATAGCTTCCGCACCCTTTCCCACCGAGGTGGCCATCTTCCGCGGAAACGCGTTCACCCTCCCGGCTCCCGATGCCAACGTCTGGGTGTTCTGACGCTGGCGTTGAAGCATCTCTCCCTGCTCCAACTGCGGTAGATAGCTGTTGCAGTCTACCGGACCCCATCTGCGCCACCATCTCGAGGATCTCGACGTGATTCGACCGTCGACGCTCCTCTGCGTCTGCGGCCGCCCGCTGCAGCCCCTCGAGGGCGAGGCCCTGCTCTAATACTATCGTCCGAAGATCTTCTACTTCGGCACCCATGAGCCTAGGTTCTCAACGTTGCGAACTATAGAGTGTTGATGACTCCCAGGCGAAGAAAGATGATATTTCAGATTTTAGTATTATTCTCTCGCCAGAGTAGATACAGATGGAAGTGGTCATGTGGGTATCACGTACACCCACAGAAGCAACCACCGAGTAATTCAGAATAAGCCAATATACCGAATAGTCATGAAATCGTCAAAATACTGAACAAGCACATTCGAACACACCCCTGGTCAAAATGAGCTTTAAGTATCCAGATCAGGCATACATCTGCCCTGAAAAGCTAAAGATGGTAAATATAACATAGGGTAGGGACCGATGATTTGTCCGAATGTATCAAATCGTTAGCCGTTAAAGCCCGTCCTTAAGTGATTTCCGCTCGTTGTCCGCGTCGTTCCGGGAGGTAGAGCAGCTAGTCTATCCTTCGCCGGAGGTTTTCGCCGAACCCTGGTCGAGTTTTCCCTGTGAATCAACCCGTCCTATCGTCTGGTATAGCGTTGTGCGTGGTGGGCGCGGTGTAATGATGCTGGCGGTGGATTGTTGTGAGGATAGTGATGATGGTCATGGTGATGATGGTTGTGGCGGTTGTGGTGAGAATGATGATGGTGATGATGATTCTGGTGATGTTTGCAATGGTGGGGGTGGGGATGATGATATCGGTGATGATTATGAAGATGTTGATGGTGATTATGGTAATTTGACGAGAAAGTTTCTGTTATCCTAGTACTGTACGTACAAAGGTCACTTCCCCGCTGGTATCTGGGAGCACGTGCAGGATTCGTGTCCGCGCCGAACGGCAAAGACTGTCACGCGCTTTTGTTTTGAAAACACAGGGCCCCTGTCTTCTTCAGTGTTTTTTCATGATTGAGGCACGGCGCTGCATGCACATCGCCGGGCGGCAGGTGAATTGACAATACTGTCAGGTTACAACGCCGCCGCGTCATTGACGTCCCATCACGCACCGCCACCATCTAACTTTGGTGTCACACGGCGTTTTTACTCGGCCGCACTTTTTCGTCACCCCGACGTCATGGCTTTTCTGCAGGAACTAACCATTGCCGCGTAAACGCTAAAAGAACGTAACCCCCATTTCCAACTGCATCAACGTTTAGGGACAAGCTACGCACGTTTTAACGAGAGCGAGAGCCGGGCAAGCTTTGCAACACTACCAAAGCGTGCTGCAGAACTGCGGAGGGCCACAGTAATACATACCGTAGTATTGCGAGGGGCCATGTTAAATAGGACCTACGGTACACGCAAAAACCTACCAGTACATATTTCCATAGGACCAGACATTTCTCATAGAAACGTTTAAATATATAGGTTTTTATGTATACCACAGGTCCTATTAACTATGGCCCCCCGTAGCAGGAATATTGGGTCCTATTTACTATGGTCTCCCGTTGTAGTCAGAACCCACGACGGCCCCCAAAATCATGTATCCCCCTATATATCCCTCTCTTTCACTGACCTTGCGTGGTTCGGATCACTGTAAACACGTTCCCAGGTCGTAGGGATAGCTCTCATTTTTCCTGAGGTTCCCTTCCTCGCCTGAGGAGCTCGTATAACGCCACCCAGCTACCGAACTTGCAGGAAAACGTTAGCTACAATGGACCTGATGTACACGACAATCTCACGGGCTGGGTACGGGTACTACTGTAAAATACTTATTGGGCGTTGAAGGCACGATGGCTGGGTACCTTCTCGACTACAAGGATTTGTAATGGTTGAGGGTCTCCCGTCAGTGGTCAATGTCTGGGCTCGAGAGTGTAACGCCTAACCCCGATCGGAGCACGGCCCTTGAAAAGCAGGCTTCAAAAATTGTGAAAACATTTTTTGTTTACTACTGCAGCAATGACCCCCAATTCTCGTAGTCTCAAGGCGTTCGTCCCCGCCAGGCGCCAGTGCGACCGGTTCGACGTGAGCTTGCGCTTTAAAGAGCAGACTACGTACGTGCTCGAAGCGCGAGAGGAATTCTAGCGAGGCTAGTTAACACCAACCTGTGGGGGCTAATCTACCTTGGAGTCGGAAGTAGATAACCCCTGCAAGCTGCACATTGGCACAGTAAGTAGTATTGTCACCCCTGTAACGTAGTGCACCAACGTGCTGGGGGGGAACTACAGCATATTGGATTCGGGCACGCAGGTCCATCTTCTTTTTTGCGTGAGTAAACAGTTCTTGCGTGTACATCGTACTGTTGGTTGCGCACGTCGGATATATCACGTACAGATTATCGCCAGATAGATCAGATAGACCAGATAGATCAGATAGATCAGATAGTTTTTACCAATCCGCCGGAGGATAAAAAAAAGAAAAAAAAAACAAAAAAAAACATAGACGTTGTGCTGGATCTGTATAACCGGACCCAACCCAGCCAGGCAACCTGTCCTAGATCGTGCAAATTATGCGGTTCCAACGCGGGGACATGAGCTATTGTAGATGATGCAGACCAGGAATATATATATCTTCCCTGAAACATGTAGATCGTACTATCATGATTTATCTGGCGATGATCTGCCTGATGTGTGCGTTGTTGTTTTCGACGGCGAGTGTTTCGTTTTTTACGAGCGAAGCGAGCTGCTTACTTTTACGCGGCCGCCTCTACTGTAGGGCATGCCTTACAGGGCATATGCCTTACTTCTGAGCTATCTACTGGGTGAAGCCGCAGATCATCTAAGAAAATGTGAACAAGCCAGAACGCCCGCGCGCCGTTTGACTGAAACTCTCCGAAAGAAACGTTACATCCCCGAAACTACAACACGTTGTTTTTCTTCGCTGCTTTCGATCTGCGCACACAATTGACGACGGTTATACCTGGTATATATTATCACCGGGGCGAGCTCCTACTACAGAAGTGAGGGTAAGGCATGCCCTATTCTTCGGTGGGAGTCAGCTTGCTGATTTGAGCGCTCGTGTCACGGTGCCTAGATGGTCGGGAACGCTGTGTCGAACCGGCAGTCAGCCGCCAGCAGCCAGCAGCCAGCAGCCACGCCCTGCCGTGGGTGATCGCACAGCTGGTGATCAAAAGGGTGAGTTGAGCTCTTGCTTGCGTTTTGTGTGATCGCCGGCAGGTTTTCTTGTAAAGTGGAAACCGTCTTCCCTGTTTTGGCTTCGGAACGGTTTGTGTCCTGTGTGCAGGTGGCCGGGGACACTGGGGCGAACCGCCAACCATGCCATGGTGATCGCGCAGCTGGTCATCGGAGGCAAGGTGTACGGGATCCACAACTTTGTCGTACCTGTTCGAGGGGAGAACCATCTTCCTCTTCCCGGCGTGAGGTGCGGAGAAGTACAGCAGTAGATTTATACCTGGTATTCAACTTCGCGGGAGTGTGTAGCCGTTGGGGTGCCCAAAACGTTATTCGCATAGCTGTGAATGTTTGCGTGCCTGCTTGCTTGTTGTGATGTTTGTCCTGCGTTTTGTGTTTTGTGTTCTTCGTGTGCTTTGGTTTTCCTGAGGTATGCCTTTTCTTTCTCTGTCTGATTGTTTGCTCGTTTTTCTCGTCTTTTTTTACTTGGTCCTCCAGAGTCTTCGCTGTGAAGCTTCCTTTTCTTGCAACCACTGACTACAGTAGCTCATGGCGATGAGTAAATGTGAGAGCAGCAACAAGAATTGCTGCACAGCCTGAGCATTGTGGTGTGACACGCTTAAAGACTCCCACCGCCGAAATGTAGTTGTACTCACTAACATGGCAGAGTACTGTAAGAATAGACGACTTGTTTCGTAGCGTCTTTTGCGACGGTCAGGGTTTCGGTCGAATGTTTGCACAAGCTCCGGTATTGCACTAATTCCTGACCCTGCTCCTCCTGCTGCTACTCTGTTGCTGCTGCTGCTACTGCTCTGCTGCTTCTACTGCTACTCCCGCTCCTGCTCCTGCTACCTCCACTGCTGCTGCTGCTGCTGCTACTACTACCTCTACTACTACTGCTACTACTATTACTACTACTACTACTACTACTACTACTACTACTACTACTACTACTACTACTACTACTACTACTACTACTACTACTACTACTACTACTACTACTACTACTACTACTACTATAATACTACTACTACTACTACTACTACTACTACTACTACTACTACTACTACTACTACTACTACTACTACTACTACTACTACTACTACTACTACTACTACTACTACTACTACTACTACTACTACTACTACTACTACTACTACTACTACTACTACTCCTGCTGCTGCTGCTGCTGCTGCTACTACTACTACTACTACTACTACTACTACTACTACTACTACTACTACTACTACTACTACTACTACTACTACTACTACTACTACTCCTGCTGCTGCTGCTGCTGCTGCTGCTGCTGCTGCTGCTGCTGCTGCTGCTGCTGCTGCTGCTGCTGCTGCTGCTGCTGCTGCTGCTGCTGCTGCTGCTACTACTACTACTACTACTACTACTACTACTACTACTACTACTCCTACTACTCCTACCACTACTACTACTACTGCTACTACTACCACTACTTCTACTACTGTGGTGGTCGTGCGCCGTGGCAGAGTCGGGGACATTGGGCCGAAAATAGGTTTCAACACGATGGACAACGGCTTCTGCGCGTTCGATCGCGTTCGCATCCCCCGCGGTAACATGGCCATGCGACACCAAACGGTCGACAGGGACGGCACGTACGCCAAGACCGAGTCGAGGGATGGAAGCAAGATTGCCTACATCACGGTCATGCAAGTGAGTGCGACGAACCACGAGCCACGAGCCGCGAGTGATGGAGTTCGTGGCGAGGCCATTGTACACTTTACCGTTAAGCATCCTCAAGCGAGCTGGCCTTGCGTGTTGCGCGCCTAGATATCGTTATATCAGGAAACGCTGTTTGCCTGTGGCACAAAGATCAACCGCACCATGGCGGTTTTGCGTCCTGCGTCGTGCGCCGTGGCGGGAGCAGCGGCGGCGTACTGTTGCAGTCGCGGGGTTTCCACGCGTTTCATTGCCTTAATGGAGAGTTGAGTCACTGTAGCCTGTAAACTGCCCCCTCGCGTGGTGCTACTCTCCCGCACCTCTTAGATTTTCACGAACATTTGGCCTGTCGTTGCAATCCTTTGTTAACCCATCAAGAACTGCAGCCATTTTGTTTGGGACAAATTTCTTGGGACACTTTTTCGCGATACACAGTGTAAAGGTAAGGCGAAGAGCTAACTGCACCCGATGTAACCTATGGACCTGGACTCCACCGCGGCAGCAACAGCATTATCAAGACATGGTGAAGAAGTGCTATGAGGGAAATAAACCACCCGTGGCTGAGAGGCCTCATTTAATTTCAATCAAGTACTTTCGTTAGAGCGGAAGCGAGAAGCGATACCTCAAGACTGTCCAACAGAAAAGGGTGGAATAAAAACGGGAAACCCCAAAGAAGCGGTTCCAGAGTTGTTCTGAGGGACATAGTACGGTAGGTAGGATACGGGTTTAGTGAGGGGTGAAACGCCTGTATTGTCGCAAGGTGGATAGCCATCTACCAGGTACTCACTTTGCCCGCGCACGGTTTTTTCGGCCTCGACCGGACCTTTATATCACCAGGCGGCTTTTTTTTTCTTTCGGGCGCGACGTGCCAGTACGTATCGATATACGCAAGAGCTCAATCGACACGTGCGCACCAAGCTGTGAAAACACCACCACGACAGGGGCCTATAATTATCGGAACTCATGATGGACCGAAAAAACATGTATCCCCCTATGCTCGCACACCACATTTGGCTTTGATTACTGCTGCTCCTCAATCAATACCGGTATGTAGCTCTTGCATACTGCGATATGTCAGCGGTTTGAGTTGGTGTTGCCTTGAATCAACTCTGTTTGCAGAAATACCCCTGATGTGTTTGCTTGCTCGCTCCTGCATAAGGTTCGAGCGCTGCTTGCTGGGCAAGCCGGCATATAAAACGGCGCGGGATTGTCACGCCTGAACTCTCTCGGCCGAACACCCCGGATTGGCTCGTCTGAACTCTCTTGGCCCGTACACCCGGCTTGTCACGTCTGAACCCTCTTGGTGGAAAAACGTGCTCAACGTGTTGGCTTGTTCGCCCCCGGATAAGGTTCGAGCATTGCTCGCTGGGCAAGCCGGCATAGCGTTGGCGAAGGCGGCGACCATTGCCACCCGGTACTCCATCCTCCGGAGGCAGGGATTCCGCGAGGGGGGCAAGGGACCAGGGGAACATCAGGTAGGGTCTTGTGCGGCCGGGCCAGATCGGGTGCCGCACGGAGGATGGTCCCGTTTTTGTCTTTGCACCCGTAGCATCCGTTATTGGTGGTGGTGGCGGTGGCGGTGATGGTGATGGTGGTGAGTGGTGCATGGTGTTGATGGCGTGGTGTTGTTGTTGTTGCTTGTGGTGGTGGTGTTGGTGGTGCTGTTGTTGGTGCTGTTGTTGGTATTGTAGTGGTTGTAGTTGGTGTTGTAGTTGTTGTTCTCCCTTGAACACTCGTCGTTGTATAGTCCGTGGCCGAATGCCGCTCCAAGCGCCACCCATCTCATGTCGTTGGGTTTGCGCGGCGTACAGAGGGCAGCTGGTCGATCACCCACCCACGCGATAGTGTCACTCAGCAGGCCGCCCTCATAGTGCATCCGCACCCGTCGTTGGGGTAATTTGCGACGAACACCAACCCTTTCACGATTCTTAGCAGACTGTCATGAAACGTGACCTTTGCATGCAGGCAAAGCGGTATCTCGCGATTCTTGAGAGTTTTTTGTTTTGTTTTGGTCACGAACTGTGACATCCAGCTTTGCTCCAACACCCCCCGCCCCCGCCCCCACCACCATCAACCACCCCCCCGCCCTCCCCCCCAACCCGGCATTGTAGGGATGCGAGGGTCTATGGCCATACGACTACGACCATGCATGACATGAGTACACCCTCCCCCCCCCAACCCCCCCCACTCTCCCATCCCCAACCCACCCCCCCGGCCGCTACCGCCGCGACTATCAATTCAACCCTCGGTCGTCGGCACATCGGTCTGGCTGTCCGTCGGTCTCCTCACCCGTCTTCCAGGTGTTGGACTACACCATCCAGATGCACCGCCTTCTGCCCTTGGTCGCGACGGCGTACGGGTTTCACTTCGCCGGGCAGGCGATAACGTCTCGCCTCCGCAGACTGGAAAGGGAACATGTCCACGGTGAGAAGTACGCATTGCGGGTCGGTAATATAGAAACCGCCCACGGCGAGGGGATTTGCGCTTGCGTTCGGCAACGCAGATAGCCCACAGCAGTGGCGAGGCTGTTTGCGCTGCGTTACATTCACGGGTGAAATGGGTGTTTGCGCTCGACAGCACAGGGTGACACGACCGGTGAGCTTTGCATTGCGCTCGGCAAGGTAAATGTGAACCGAGCTCGACATTGCGTTCGTCAACATAAGCGTAAACGGTGAATTTTGTGTTGCGTTCGACAACGCAAAACCTACGGTGTGCTTTGCGTTGCGTTTGTAACACATCCACGGTGAAACTTGGCGCTGTTCTGCGACAAAAAACTTCCACGGTGATTTCGCGTTGCGTTCGGCAACACAAAACGCCCACGGCGAGCAGTGCGTCGCGTTCTACGACGGCTCTTGCGCTGCGTTTAGCAACGTAAAACTTCCACGGTAAGCTTTCCGTTGCTGCGTTCGACTACAAAAAACACATACGGCGAACTCTTGGCTGCGTTCGGTGACAAAACCTCCAAGATGGGCTTTGCATTGTGCTCCAGAATGTCAGTCGTCACGGTGAGCTTTGCGTTGCGTTCGGCAACAGAAAACATCGACGTTACGTTCGACAACATGGAGTATCCACGGTGGGCTTACTCTGCCCTGCTTTCGGCAACCCAAACAACCCACAGCAGTAGTGAAGTTTGCGTTGTGCTATTCACAGTGAGCGTTGTGTTGCGTTCGGCAGCAGAACACATCTACGACGAGTTCTACGTTGCGTCCGATGACGCAAAACATAAACATCCGCGATGAGCTTGCGTTGCCCACGACACAGCGAATTGCAGCTCCCGATGTACCCGTTCTAGTTTGGACGAGGCGACGATATGCTGGCGAAGCTGCTAGATGCTGCTGTACGTAATACATTGATCAGGCCTTTCATCCGTTGGAAGTGTGCCCACGTTTTGAAGACACACTACTTCAAAATTGAGTTGGATCGCCTTTGCAACAGTTATAGATGCACAAGGCGACGTACTGTACTGTACTGTGCTGCTTTCTTTATGGCTCGCTGCCTAGTTTCTTTGCTACGTGCCCCAATTGGAGTGGACCGTAGGAAAAGGGCGTCTAAGAGGGTACGGGAAGGACCCAGCATCGATTGGATGCTGGCTGAGTTTGCTACCCCCCCCCCCCCCCTATTTTATATAGGTTGGGTTGGCGTCGGTTGGCAACGACACTGTAAAACATGCCGTTCCGCCGTTCCCTACATGAGCTAGACAACCAGGGTACCGTTTTTTTTTGGCGGTCGCCCACTGCTGGTTATCGAGTTGGATCATTTGTGCGAGGTAAAGAACCTTTACTCCGCACAATTGGGAATTATCGTATCAACGTAGTGTTCAAGGTAAGGCACCCAAGAGGCAGTTACACAGTGCTCCCATTGCTGTCTCTGGAAATGCCTACTCCGGAAATTAATTCAACTCATTGAAGCTGTCGTCCATATGCAAGTCGGCCTCAAAAGCGGTTCTTAGTAGGATGCAGCTCACCCTGCATGCCACTCGCCAGACACCTCACGGCGCTTCGCGCTTGGTGCAAGCAATGTCTGCCTGGTCGGTGAAAACCCGACATGCTCCGTCCCGGCATTGTAGGGATGCGAGGGTGTATGGTCAAACGACTACGGCCATGCATTAGATCGAGAACATATCTCCTATCGAGTACACCCCCTCCCTCCCCCGCGCGTGGGGGTAAACGGCGTAGCTTCTCGAAAAATAATAGCAACGCGGTTTCTTTAAACGGAGGAGTAAGATCATACTACGCTGATCAATCCGTTCACCCAGGGCTCCCCGCCCAAACCTCAGAGTATGTCGAAGAGGACACGGAAGTAAGCCATAATCGTCTATTGTAATAGCCGCTGGCCGCAGTTTATTCACCCCAGGAGCATGTGGTGAGTGAACCGTGTTTTCTCGAGACTACCAGACAAAACCTTTCTCCAGTACGTCGATCCATGCCGCGCTTCTCCACAAGCGGCCAGGCCTCGTTTTCCTTTTCCCTGGGGGTTTTGATCAGTCCATCTCTCGTGGCAACAGCAAGCTTGCGATGATACAGTGCCAATGACCGACGCGCACACAGGACAGACCAGAGAAACAACTCCCGCTGCATCATCCAGATCTCTTAGGGAAGATAGCTTGCTGATCTGTACGATCTATACGATCTAGCTCATGTTTCCGGGAAGGACCCGTATTGTCTTGCATGTTCTATCTAGCACATGCTTCCTGGGTTAGATCTGTACTACACAGATCCTGCACGATATCTTACAACGGCCAGGTTAGGATCCACTGTGGATGTTACACGAGTATATCTTACGGTCAAATCTATCAGATGTGCGCGCGCGTTGCTTGTTTTTGCTCGTTTCTGTGCCTTCGGCTTCGCCCCCACCTCTCTTGCTCTGTACAACGTTTCGTATCGGCAGGATAAGGGGTCTAGATGATTCACAACAGTAGTAGCTCGTGCTCTGTCCGGTGCGAGCTTTTATGTTTTTTACTCGTTTCTGTGCTGTCGATTTCGCCCCCGGGATCTAAACGATCTAGATCACGGTCTGTCGGATCTGCGCCTTGACATTTTTCGCTTGTTTCTGTGCCTTGCGATCTGGTTTTTGGTGCTGGAAAGGAGAGGGGGCGAAGACGCGAGAGGGGCAGGGGGCCGGGGACACACTCAAGCAGTTCCACGCGGCGAGCTCCTGCCTCAAGAGCATGTGCACGGGAGTCACCGCCGCCGGCATCGAGGACTGTCGCAAAGCTTGCGGGGGACATGGTTTCTTGCAGTCCAGCGGGATCCCGGAGCTCCTGGGCACGTATCTGCAGGGTTGCACGGTGGAGGGAGAGAACCACATGCTGACCCAACAGGTGGGGTGGGGTGGGGTTGTTTTTGTTTTTTTTGCTGCGATGTATATATGTGGTATATGTTCAGGGCTGTTCACGGGTCGAGTCAAACCTCGCAGGTCAAGTTCGGTCAGGTCACATGAGGGTGGCCCGGCCCAATCCGTGAGAGATTGAAAGCCTCCCGACCCGACCCGACCCGACTCGACCCGACCCCGACCCTGACAACCCATGTGATTTTGAGAATTTTCTGACCCATCCCGCGGGCCGGGTCATGACCCGTCAAGAGCCCTGGTGTATGCGTGGTAAAGTGTAGGGGATTGCTATTTCGAGCCCAAATATTTGTCACCCACGGGGTTCCTCAACCATTGCAGCTGGAGGAGCAATTCAACCATTGTAGAACTTTGAGTCGGCAGGATTTCACGACTAAAATTATGATCGGCATAATAGGTACCGTTAGCCAACTAACTGGCTTTAGTTAGTCCGCAAATCGACTGATAAGGCCAGCTGGCGGTCGACCGACTTGAGTCAGGCGAGCGAAGCGAGCCAAAGCAGCCCTCCCGGGCCGCGGTGGTCCCCGCCCCGAAAAAGCACGTTTCTCGCATTCCGCAATCCTTCTTCCAAGTATAGAAGCTCAGTAAGTTGGATAGTCGGCACCTCCGGGGAACCACTTCCTACAAGTCCGACTAGTCTCTAGTTGGTGACTCGAGTCGTGCCGACTCACAGCTTTAGTACGTTTTTTTTCGCAATATCGTTGATTAGATACCGAGCGGTGGCCCAATGGGCTTTCAGCTTACACTTGAATAAAAAGAAGAACTTGGTTGTAGATTACCTCAAGTAAGGAGCCTCAGAAATACCGTATAACACGTGTGATAACCCTATCACACCCCCTCCGTCGGACGAATCCAAAGACTGGTTTTCTCGACAAGCGGGAAATAGTAAATGCCGAGCGACGTGTCTATGTGAAGGTACCGACGAGATGTTTCCAGTGCCACCATTTTCGCCGTGTGTGCCCTAGCAGGTAGGCCTTTCGAGCATGTTTTAGGGGAAATCGGCACTGAAATTCGCCCCAGGCGGGTGTGCTGCTTCTTACGGGGGGGCATAGTAAAGACAACCAAGTGTGACCAGTAAAAGTACTAAAATATACCAGGTATAGGTTTTGGTGTATGTGATGGGTCCAGAATACCATAGTCTTCAGTAGTAGCGTGTGATACAGTGTTAGGTGTTCTTACCCCTAGTACCGTACCTTGCGTCTTTTCATCTCGGAAGCTACGCGGACGTTACGTGCTTGCTTGTGTGGCTTGCGTGCTCGGATACATACATAGCCCGCAGGGTTTGTGAGCGGAACACAAGAGAAGCATATCGTTTACACCGCCTCACATGATCAATTTGGAGCCTTCCACAAAAGCAAAACGTGTTTCTTTACCCTCTCGGGACTGCAGAGGGGGAAAAATTTTGTCGATAAAAAATGTGGCTGTTGACAGCTACGGCCACCGCGTGGTTGGGGGTTGATACAATGGTTGGTGTTCAATTCACCAATGGTTGCAAAACGAGGAGTTATACGACACGGAAAGAACATGATGCTACCCGTATTGCTCACGCTACTCTATAGCCCGTACGTAGACGACGGTTTTGTGACACCACAACCGATATCACTGCTTTTGTCGGTCTCTCCGGGCCCCAAAGGGGGTCAAGTGTTGTCGCGTACTTTTTGCCTCCTGGATCCGGTAAAACGCCTTGAAACCCGGCTTAAACCATCGTTCTTTTTCTGCAGTGGGACCTTGGTATAATCCCAGAAGGACGCACCCTGGGCCTTTAGGGGGGGGGGAACTCATGTAGTCCCCCCGCCCCATGAAAGTTCCGGAATGAGCTTAGTGCGGAAGCTTCCTCAAGAACCTTTGATACGGTCCGTTTGCGAGCGTAGCGTTCAGCGTTAACCCATACGAGCGCGGCGTGCGGTTGCAGGTAGTGCGCGTCTTGCTTCAAGATTTGTCCACCGCCAGAAAGGGTGGCTCGGTGGGCACGGACTGCACCTACATAGCGCGTCACCTTAGGGGCGGCGGAGAGAGGTGAGTGCGCGGCTGTCGTCCCCGTCAGCGTCATGCTCGAAAAGCGTTCTACTAACGAGGAATGTGCGAGATAACGTGTGTTTCGTACGTACGTAAGAAGTGTGGCCAATCAGATCGAAGCTGTGCAATCCAGGCACTTACGAGATACCAGGTACTATTTTGTACGCACGGAGTCATTTTGATCAATCAGACAGAAGCGGTGTACTTGTAGTTAGCCTTGAGACACACCTTGCTCAGTTTTGTAGGCGATAACTTACGAGTGGAGCACGGAAGTGATTTAGAGTCAACGCTATAGGAGGTCCCAATGTTTGATACGGACTCCTAATATTTTCTGAAAACAGAGGGCTGCAAAGCGGATATTCGTTGACTATCGTGTTCTTGACTGTTGTTGCGCCGCCCCACGTCGTTCTATTGGTTTGGTTCCGCGTGTTACCGAAGGTGGGTGTATTAATAGCTCTGTGCTCGACAACCGCGCCACCGCGGCTATTGATTGCTGTGTTTTTGGCTGTTGTTGCGCCGTTACATGATGTCCTGCAGGAGACATCGAGTGTTCCACATTGCCAAATGGAATGGGAGTTGACTCGAGCTTACGGATTTTAGCGTGGGGTTGCTGTTGGTTCAACCGTTGCGCGTACGATCGGGCCCAGGTTCTGAACATGTTTTGGTTAGCATTCATTTCCGTCGCTTCTTGTCTTTTCTTTCACACGTCTGGGCGCCTTCTCGGGTCGCGCAGCTGCTGTTCTGCGCGAACCCCGACTTTTTTCCGCAACGCCAACGTGTTGGAAGCGGCGCTGGAGCATCGTGCGTTTCGGCTACTGAGGCGGGTTGAAGCCCGCCTCGCGAAGGACGTGGGGGCGGGCAGGACGTCCGCAGAGGCTTGGAACAGGGCTCTTGTGGAGGTCAGGCAGTTGTTCTGAATGGGGCCTTGCAGTTGGTGTAGAGTTTAAAGTAATTTTGAGTTGCGTTCCAGTTGTTTCGAACATGCGTTCCAGTTCTTTTGGAGTGACTTCCGGTTGTTTTGATTTGCACGCCGGAAGTTTTTGAAGTGCATTCCAGTTGTTGTGAAGAGCATGCAAGTTTTTTTTTTTCCAATCGCAGTCCACTTTCTATTCGAAACCGTGTTGTACCTGGTAGTGTTTTTGAGTTTTTTTTTTTCCCAGTTGTTTAGTAGTTCATGCCAGTTTTTTTCGCTTTGGTGGACACGAAAAGACACGCGCCTGAGGCCGGCCTGTACCCCCGACGGCGTGCAGATCCACCGCGCAAGCCACGCCCACGCCTATCTCTTGGTGTTCAAGTCGTTCAAGGCGGTTGTTGAAGGCGTGGGAGAGTCGTCCGAGGGCAAGCAGCCGCACCAGGTCCTGGATGGCGCCACGTGCTACGCGCTCGACCTTCTCCTTTCGCTGCTTGGGCTGTACTGGATGCAAAACGACATGGGCGACTTCGTTGAGGACGGTAAATGGTTATTGACGAACGCGTGCAATGATGGGTTGTGGACTTGCTGTAGTCCTCGATGAGCGCTCAAGTGAAAAACACTTTTTTGAACAATACGAAACGGAACTCATCATTTTTGTTGCCGGGCTCAAGGTGCGAACACAGTAAGACCCGAAAAATGGAACGATCGCAACGCAAAGAGAAACACACCCATTCGTGTAGTTTTGCGAATCTTCACATTGACTGTTTTTATTTCGTCGCTTGACTGTCCTTACTGGGCTTCGTATTTGTCATATTTTTTTCGCCGCTTGACTATTTTTCCCCTTCTGAATACATTTCGTATGGTATACCTGGTATATTATACCAGGCATCACGTTATCCCGGCGGCGATCAGGCAGGGTATGATGTGAGCCTTCTTTTACCGCTCGACTGTACTTCGTCGTCTTTAATCTCGCATGATGAAATATCAGGTTATCTCAGCGGCGATCAGGCAGGGTGGGTGCGAGACGAGGTGGTGGAAGTTCTGCACCTGGTCCGGCCGATGGCGGTCTCCCTCGTAGACGCATGGTGATCATAGTATTTCTCCCACGCCTGCGTGCTATATACAGCCTGTCGTCGTCGCTGAACGTTGCCCCTTTTGCTCGAGCTGCAAACTGCGTCTAACCACAGTTCTAAACGTTGGCATGTTTTACAGGGGCTTTTCGCAGATCAGGTCAGGTCAAACCTCGCGGGTCAGGTCGGGTTGGGTCGACCCGTGAGAGTTTGAATACCTCCTGACCCGACCCGACCCGGCCCGTGATACTCCAAAAGGTCCTTACTCAACCCATGGGTCAAGCTACGACCTGTGAGGAATCCCTGCTTTTTACTCGTGCTGCAAACTGTGTTCAATTCGAATTCCACGTCTTGACAGTTTCTCCCAGAGATTACTGTAACGCGGAGTCGAATGGTTGGGGTTTGAAGTTTGCCTTCGTTTGCACGATGTGTGTGAGTCGAACTCCCAAGTATGAACAGGTTGCTCCCTTAAGTAAGATGCAGTCTGTACGGTTGGAGTTATGATGGACGTTCGTGGCGTATTGAACAGTGCGTTGACAGTAAGTCACCCGAATATTTCATATTTTAACGCTTCGTCCCTAAGTTATGTCGAACTTTCAAGGCTTGAACTTAAAGCAAAGTGTGTACTTCAAATTCCAAGTATTTCACAGATCGGACAGATTAACGATTTCCACGTCATGATCTAGATCTTTCAGGGCAGATACAATCCTGATCTGTATGATCTGTGTGATCTGCATGATATGTAGGATCTAGCTCGTGTTGCAGGGTGGGTGCCTTAGATTTTTTCTGCATGATCTATTAATATGACATGTTTCTTGGGTTGAACATGTACTGCACAAATCCGGCACAGCATGTCATAGCAGCAGATTAGGATGCAGATGATCTACCTGTAGGTCATCTATCTTTGGATGATCTATCTGATCTGTAGATAATCTGTTCGAGATGTGCGGTATTTTCTGTTTCACTTCACAACTAAGGGGCAGTTTTTTGGGGTCGGAGTTGACCGTTTGCGGCGTGTCTACTACAAGTTAATAGTCGCCCCGTGAAAACTACAGCGGGTGCCTGGAAGGATGTGAATAGATACTTCAACGACAAGTGTCAGCAGGCAACAGTGCGATGCCCTTCGACAAGACACGGTATATACCTCAACAATCACCGCGCTTTATTTACCCTTGCGACTGTGCAGGGATCTGAGCGACTTCCAGCTGAACAGCACCCTCGGAAGGTTCGATGGGCGTGCTTACGAAGCGCTTTTGGAGACGACGGGGGTGAGGGCCTATCGGTTGGGGCAGCACCGGCTATGCGAGATTCATAGGATGATAGACGGGGGGGGGTACTGCACCTAATGTTCTGAGGTGGTGGCTCCAAGTGACTATGAATGAAGATAGAAGGTCGAGGCTCATAACCTATTAGAATGGCGCGTGTCAAGGCTTACAATCTCTTCTCACAGAGACAGAGTCTAGGCACGCATCATTCTAACACTACTTGATGGGTCGGATCTTGTATGACACAGGTCTCGCGTACCAGGGTAGACACTTGTTTGTCGGCGGTTGGGATCTTTCTGATACGGCTCCTGCTCCATTTACCATAACGGCAAACACCGGATCTAAATGATCTACAGTAGATGGTGATATTTCCGATCGGTGGGGTGTTGTGCTAACTTTTAAGTGGAGGAAGCGTGTATGAGTACTAGTAGGGCAGTGTGAATGTTAGTAGTAAAGCAGTGTGCACCCTATGTTCAGGTACCGTGTCGACACGCGGCAAAACCATCCATCATGCCCTGCCTGCCTGCCTCCCTTTCCCCCTCCCCGACTGATGGTCACCGCGCATACATCCAACGATGTCCAACTCCCGCCCCTATCCCTTTGCTGCAACCCGTAGATCGTCCATGCCTTGCTACAACCTACCAATCGCTTACCCCTTGCTTAAGACACAAGACATTTACGTAGTAGTTTTTTTTCGTAAGGACCGACCAATCGCAGGCTTTAGAGTCAGTACATCACGACCAATCAAAGACGATTTGTTTGAGGATTTTATAAGGACGAGCGATGGTGATTGGTACGAGGTCGCGCCGCTACCTTGCCGAGATGTATGCCGAGAGCATAGAGGTTGAGCGTGCGAGACAGAGAGAGACCGCTGTTGCAGCCAGAACACTCAGATAATCGCCACCGCAGAGGGCGGATCAACATTCTATTTTCCTGGTGTGGCGGTGTGTATCCCCTGCAGTACGCGCCTGGTTATTGTTCTGGGAGCCTGCGCGCTGTCCCTGTGGGAGGGTCGAAAAGTCAGGGTCGGCGCCCGCTGCTGTATCCCTGCACGTACAATTATCTGCCCAGACCCCAGAGGCACATGCTTTGAGTGCGTGCGTGTAGCCAGACCACGGCAACACCGGCACCAGACTGCAACATAAGCGGCAGTAGCTTCGTCTCCGTGGAATCGAGCCCTAGCGCTCACCTGCAGCAGGGAGCAAACCCCGTACTTGCAGCAGGCAGGACGTGTTTCGCTTCAGATTGCACACAGCGAAGACTGCCACCTGTAAGTGTAAGATATATTTCTGTGATCATGTGAACGTTCCAACATTCCGTTTCCGTTTCCGGACAGAGGGAAGCAGCAGTACCCCCCCCTGCCCGGAAATCTAATACAGTCTTGGTACTCATATTAATATCCACACGGTCCTTGCGTTTCCGCACACGGTAGCGTGTACCAGGTACGTGAAAACCTCGAGACGAACTAAAATCAAGTTGAACGAACTCTCGGCTAGGAAAACATCCCGATGATGTAATGCCTTAAAAAAAAACTTTCCTCAGGCGCAGGATCGGAGCCTTGCTCAACAGTGTGTCAATGACCTCATGCCTTGCTAGTCGATCGCCCTTTTTATGTCTTGCTTAAGAATCTGTCACCTTATGCCTTGTTCAATAATGTGTCAATTCGCTGGACAACCTGTCAATCGACGCGGGCTACTATAGTTACGAGTACATACTGGTAGCACTTCCCGGGTAACATTTTCCTGGAGCTGATGGGGCTAGAAAACTGAGGCATTATCCTAATGTCACTGGGAATCCCACTTCTGTTTCAAAATTCTTGCCGTTATCCACCTAGGTCATGTGAATGTTGCTCTTGATTTAGTTTTTGGTCAGTGTTTGGGTGGGGTAGATAGCTCCTGCACTATAATCGAGTGAGGAGCCTCGACCAAAGTTGGGAGGATCTGCCCCTACTCGTACCGTAGCTACTCCTACAATCCGTGACACGCATCAATCGTCGTACGCCTTGCTGAACAAGCTCCCAATCGCTTATCTCATGCCTTGCTTAACAATCTGCCAATCGCAGCGCAACCCGATGAACCAGAGGGACCCGACGGAAGGGTACGTTGAAGACCTCAAGCCTCTCATCCACGGGGCAAGGGAGGCGAGGCTGAAGGCCGAAACCGCCAAGGGGAAAGGCGAGCAGAGTAGTTATCGGAACGTTCCCGGCCCAGGCTATCGCTCGAAGCTCTGAACGAACCTGCCGTGTTTCAACTGATCGCGGCTAGCGTAAGCCACCTCGCTCGATGGTCTGACTGAGCACTACGTGCCCAAGTATTCGCGACCACTTGCCCAAGTATTTGCGGCTAGAGCTGCGCTCAGTGTTTCGGGGTACTTAAACGACTTGGAATTAGTGTGGGATCATTTTTACAGGGTAGGAAAAGGGTGACGGTATTAGGCTATATAGAGTAATCCGCCGGGCTGTGACGGGGGAGCACAGTATTCCCAACCAAATACGCTGTGTAAACATATTAGGGGGGATGTATGGTTTTTGGGTCCATTGTGGGTTCTGATTGCTGTAGGCTCTCGTCATAGTAGCCCACGGGACCAATACCTGATAACTTGGCGTCGTCGACATGCCATAGCTTTTGGGAACCGTGAATTCGATTTTCACCGTCCCTAGGCTTGTAGCACCGGTCTTGAGCCATCGTGCCAAATCTCCAAGCAAACGTGGCAAATTTTCTTCGCGACCGTCGATTCCTGTCCTACTCTGGTCTGTCGTGTTGTGTCCTGTTTTGCCTCGTCATGTACCGGAAGTATTTAGCGAGGTTAGTTTAGTCGTCTTGTCTAGCTACTTGGGTGATTGGTACGAGAGAGGTTAGGGGGTCTCTGCGGAGTAGACGGCTTGGTGTCATAGTGCATCGTTTGGTCTCGTTTGGGCAGGCGATCGAAAATCGAAACCTACGATCCTGTGATAGATGGGGGCGCCTGCTTTGTGCGCGAAGGGGGGGGGGGGGGGGAAGGGGTGGGTTCGCCGAAGTTTGTTTGGCCTACGCCACCAAGTTGTTTTGTTTTTGCTAGGCAGAAACGTGTTTTCGTCTTTCTCCAGGATCGAGAGAAAGTTGAGAATGTCGGCATCCTACGTACGGTAGTAGCTCTTTGCGGATGCCGGAATTTCATGATGTCGAATGTCGATGCCTTGAAGTTATCACCCCCACGTAATATCAACCCGACATGTTTCATTCTTACTATCATAGTAGCATCTGTCCTTTAGTACCTTCAATGTAAGGACCGTTTGGATTAAATATTATTACACAACCAGTCCTATAGTTGGGGACTGAGTGGTGTGAATTTCTAAAGCTTGCTGGGTAGCGAGCTCAAGCAGCGTCGCGTGCGGCAGGCAGCGTTTTTTTCCCCCCACGATATTTTGTGTGCCCTTGCTTCCCCCTCATGGCGTATGCAAAGGAGGATGGGGTTGGGGTGGGCTCCTGCAAGGTGCTGCTAACGGTTTCGTGCCATAGTGTCGCTCGATACCGTTTGGTCCTGTTGAGACAGGCGGCGGGCTTACAAATAGCTAGCGTCTTAGCGTCTTGTTTTTTGCAGCGTGTGATAGCTCGAAAGGCGTAGCGTGGGCTAGTATTCCCCTCGAAAACAAGCGTTGCTGGGTGTTTTGTATCCACAGCACCGTACCGGGTATACTCGAAGAAGGGGCAGGGTCGGGGTAGACTTTGACAACACGCCTGAGTAAACGGCGTCGTCTCATGATGTCGTTCGTTGCCGTTGGATCTCGTAAACTCTTCCGAGACCCCCGAGATTGCGACCGGACACGATGATTACTTTTAGTGTTATCAAGTTCCTACGAGCAAAGTGGTCGCCCAACAGTACTGGTGGGGTCATGTTGCGCCCGCGCCGTACGAATCGTTGCATCAACCGTTGTAACTCAAGACACCAGTTTTTTTTTTATCAACCCTCAACCAAGCAGTGGATGTTGCTTCAATCATATACTGGTATTTGTCACTTTTACGGCTAATTCCCCCCCGTAAAAGGTAGGCCGTGGTGTGGGCGTCGGCAGAAAACAGGGACGCCCATTTTTTTTTTTTTTTTTTTGCTATTGTTGTTGCTGTGTAGCTCAAAAAAGCGTCGCTTGCGGCACCTTTAGTGTATTTCCATGAAAATCACCCCCCTCCCCCCCGCGTGCGCGAACGAACGAGAGCGGGGTCGGGGTGGGCTTCGGCAAGGTGCTGAAATGGCGTGATGCCATGGGTATCGTGTGTTGTCGTTTGATCTCGTTAGGGCGAGCGACCGACGTCCGCGATATAGATCGG
Source organism: Nereocystis luetkeana (assembly GCA_031213475.1). NCBI lineage: Eukaryota > Phaeophyceae > Laminariales > Laminariaceae > Nereocystis > Nereocystis luetkeana. Next base: position 755 of record JARUPZ010000808.1, on the reverse strand, counting down.
GGCGTCTACTTTCTATGTGTGCTGTTGCTGTTGTTGCTGCTGGGCCGCTCGAACTACCGTTGCCATCGACAAAGACGCGGGCGTCTACTGTACGTCCTATGCTGGGTAGCTCAAAACTATGTCGCGTGCCGCAGGAAGCGTTTTTTTCCCCATCATGAGACGAGGTGTGCCCTTGACTTCCCCCCCCCCCAACGAGGGCGAGGTCAGGGCGGGCCTCGGCAAGATGTTGAAAATATTGACGTTTGGTCTATTTCAATCCCGGCGGCGGGCGTCTGCCAAAGATGGGGAGCATCCAACTTTTGCTTTTGTTTTGTAACTCAAAAACCGTCGCGTGGGCGGGTGTATTATGTACCAGGGTGTATACAGTGCTGGCTTGTAGTGGTTTTCAACGAAAAAATAGGCACACTTGCCCCCTGTGACGGCGCGCGCCGGGGGGTCGGGGTGAGCTTCAGGCGGATGGTGCTCGAAGCTACAGTATATCTCTTGCGCCGTCCCGACCGCCAACCGCTGACTGGTATCGCCCGCGCAGGGAGTGGGTGCGGATTGCGCCCATCCTTTGGGGGAACGTCGCCTGGATAACACTGTCCGGCAAAAAAATAGCGTTGTCTTCACGGGGTTGGTGTCGATCAGCGTTGATTTTTGTCGATGGTTCAACGTTTTCAAAGGGCGTATAGGCTACTGCAGAGCTTCCATATGCCTCGAAAGACGATTCGTGACCGCAGTTTTGTGATTGGTGATCGGTCAATTTTTGAGGT
>JARUPZ010000807.1:7500-28779 GCA_031213475.1 Nereocystis luetkeana | reverse complement strand
ATTAAGTGATTAGTTAAATAGTTTGAGTAATTAGAAATATGTAAATCATAAACCGGAGCTAACTTGTGATATCTTATCCTAGTTACTTTATCCCATGTAACACAATACTTACTTAAATTATTTAAGGATCTAAACCCGAGTAATAATTTTGCACTAATAAAATTATCTAATGCTAACTGGTCAATTTTTTTCCAACCCTTATTCGTTAAAATTTTATGGTTACTACTTATTAGTAAAGACCAACCTAAATTACTTTCTAATCTATACACGGGTTTTTGCCCAGTAAATTTGATATCAGAAATTTTTTGCTTAGAGATACAATTACCCGTCCAACAAAAAATAGAATTATCTTTTATTTTATTTATGGCCGTAGTAGGTTTTTTAACTGAAAAATTAATACAACCACTTTCCCTTAAATCTGCTAAAATTGGTCTTTTATTTACCCTACTCTCTACATTTCTACTTAATTGAGATAAAACAATAACTGGTATATTTAAATCACGTGCTAATTTTTTTAGCGCTCGTGTAATTTTAGAAAGTTCTTGGACTCTATTCGCATCTTGTTTTACACCTTCTAATAATTGTAAATAGTCAATGACTACCAAATTTATTTGATTTGAATATTCAAGATTAATTGTCTTTACTTTTAATTTTATTTCACCTACGGATAGATCTGGAGTATCGTCAATAAAAAGTCTTAGTTGTGATAAATCCTTTATTGTATTATTTATTTTAATCCATTCAGTTTCTTTAATCCTTGAGGCTCTTAATCTTGTGTTTGTTATTCCAACTTCAGAAGCTAATAATCTATAAACTAATTGTTCACGAGTCATCTCTAAACTAAAAAAAACTACTCCTGTTTTGTGGTTTTGGGCAATATTTTTTGCTAAATTGAAAGCAAAAGCAGTTTTACCCATTGAAGGACGTCCAGCAATGATAATAAGATCAGAATTTTGGAACCCTTGAGTTATTATATCAAACTCTAGAAACGTGGTTTTTAACCCAGGTAACCTTGGTATCCTTAAACCTTCTTCAATTTCTTTTAAAACTTGTTGTAATCCTTCTTGGACACTAATTATTTGCTTTTTTGATTTAGTCTCAGATATGAGAAAAAAACTTTGCTCAATTTTTGTAAAAATTGTTTCTAATGGTATTTCAGTTAAATAACCACTTTCAATTATTTCCTCTCCAAGTTCAATTAATGATCTTCTTAAGTACTTTTCATAAATTAAAGCTATATATTCTTCTAGATTACTTAAAGTATGCATCTGATTTAAAAGATCTATAATTACATGTGCTCCACCAATTTTTGGTAAAAAACCATTATCTTGGATCCATGTAATTAAATTTATATAATCAATTGTTTTACCTTCGGCATAAAGTATTAATAAAGCCTTATAAATAATTTGATGAGTCTTTAAATAAAAAGCTTCAATAGGCAATTTTTCACTAACCAACAGAATAGCTTCAGGTATTGTTAATATACTTCCTAAAACTAATTTCTCAGCTAATAGATTGTAAGGGAGTATTGTTTCTGAATTAGATAATTCTAAGTCCCTCTTTTCCACAATATTCTATTCTGGTAATATCTCGATATTAATTTTAGCTATAACATCTGTTGTTAAAATAATTTCAATAATATATTCACCTAATTCTTTCATATCAGGTAGCTCCAATTGGTTTTTATTTAAATCTATAGTTAAATCTACGTTCTCTATTATTAAATCTAATATATGTTTTTTTGTAATTTTACCATAAAAAATACCAGTCTCTGATATTTTTTTCTTAATTGTAAATTTACCAGAATTTTCTAATAATTCTTTATTAATAATACACTTTTTACTAAATTGTAATTGTTTTACTTCTGAGTCTTTTTGTTGTAATTCAAATTGGCTAATTAAACTAGGAGTAGCTATTTTACCAAGTTTTAAAGGGATTAGATAATTTCTAATATATCCTGGCTTAACTTTAATAAGAGTACCTTGTTTCCCTAATTTCTGAACATCTTTAGTTAAAATTACTTGGATTGTTTTTTTTCGCATAAGTTATATATATAATAATTTATTATTATCTTTTTTAGTAACAATAATAATTGTTACTACTAGTATTGATATTATTTTTTTGAGTTAATACGATCATCTTATAGTTTAACTTCATAAAAAAGTCAAATTTTAAATACTTCTTTTTATTTGGGTTGTTTTTTTTTTATTTAATCATATATAGTTCTCTATTATTTATAAAAATATTAGAATAATAGTAATAATTTAATTAGGAGCATTATGAAAGCTATAATACAATTTATTAAAGGGGTTGAAGAAACTACTATACCTACTATTAATATAACACGGTCAACAGATGGGACTACAGGTACAGCAACTTTTATTTTTGAAGATGCTAGTCTATTTTATACAGTAGTTAACCCAGAAAGTGAAATAACAGGAATGTTTCTAATTGATAAGGAAGGGACATTAAGTACAAAAGACCTTAATGCTAAGTTTATTGAAGGAAAACCAAAAACACTACAAGCACTTTACATTATGAAAAATGCTGAAGCATGGGACCGTTTTATGAGATTTATGGAAAGATATTCAGATGAGAATAATTTGACATTTACTAGGGCTTAAAAAATTCATCTCTTTGTTCAATTCAATCTTAAAATATAATTCAGCTAAGATTATCACATATATATATGTATCTATCTATTTTTTCATTACTATAAAATTTTATGTATATTTCTTTAAAATGGGTACAGGAGCTAATAGGACTACAAAATTTAACTTTAATTGATTTAGTCAATAGATTAACTCTTGCAGGTTTTGAAATTGAAAGTATAGATAAAAAAAAAAATTTTAAAGGTAACGACCTTATTTTAGACATTAGTTTTACGGCAAATAGGGCCGATGTTTCAAATATAAGAGGGTTAATAACTGAAATAATTGCTCTTTTTCATTCTAATTTATTTTTACAAACACCTAACAGTATAAAACCTTTGATTTTATTAAATCCGTATAAAAAAACGTTAAATTTAACACAAAGTTTTTATAGTCAAAGTATTAATTATAGATCCTTACTAAAAAGTAACAATTTTGAATGCTTTAAACATTATAAAATATTAAAATGGGAATACGCTATCTGGGAACGTTATTTGCAAAAAAAATCTTTTAGTAAAGTTCTAAAAAATTTAACAAGCGAGAATCTATTACATTCTAAGGACTGCATAACTTTATTCAATATGAAAAGCCAAAAGCTAAGAATAAAAGAATCTCCTTATTGGATAAAAAAACGATTATTATTAATGGGTTTTAAACCTGTTAATAATATTATAGATACTATAAATTATCTACTATTAGAAACGGGACAAGTTTTTTTTGCTTATGACCTCGAGACTTTAGAGCAACTTACAGCAACTTCAGAGATTGTTTTTGTTCCTAATTACGCTCCAGAAAAGTCTTTATTCCCGATAGAAGAATCAAAAACAATAGAATTAACTAAAGATGTTTTAATTTTAACGATTAATAATAAAATAATTTCTATAGCAGGTTTACTCCAAAATTATCATACTCTTGTAAACACAGATACTTCATATGTAATTCTTCAATATGGTTTATATGATTCAAAAAAAGTAAAAAAATCATCAAAGATTTTAGGTCTACGAACTGATTATTCAATAAAGCTTGAGAAACAAACGGATTTAAATTTAATTGAACAAGCCCATTTAAGGTTAATGCATATATTTTGGACCCAAAATATAAAGTTTGAAGATATGAGTACTAATAAAAACCTTTTTTTAAGTTTAAAAAATAATTCTTCTTTATTTTCTAGATATGTAAAACAATCTGAAAAAAAAATAAGAATCATTTATGAAAACTTAAAAAGATTAACCGGTCCTTATAATAAAAATACTGAGTTGAGTAATTTCCAAATAATAACAAATTTAAAATTGCTTAATTTTAAAATTCGTTTTGAAACCGGTCAAAATTGCTATTTATTTATTCCTTTAACGAGAAGACTTGATATCGAGAGAGAAGTAGATGTTATAGAAGAAGTTGTAAGAACTATTGGGTTTAATAAATTTGAACCTTTAAATTTAAGTAATAACCAAATAGGTTATTTGACAAAAATTGAAAAACTTAAAAGACAATTAAGGAACTATTTTATAAACTTAGGTTTTAACGAAAGTATTCATTCGATATTAATGAAGAAAAATTCTGATGATGAGATAAGATTAAAAAATCCATTATTTAATGAATCGTCTACTTTAAGGTTAACGTTACTAGACGGTTTAATAGAAAAAATACAGTTTAATCAAAAAAATATTGGGAAAAGTTTTGAGACTTTTGAATTAGGGAGAGTTTATAAGCATTTAGTTGATGGGGACAAAAAAGAAGTAGAAGTTATTAGTGGAGTTTTTGGAGGTAAAAACTTCCATTCAAATTGGGGTAGCGAAAATTCAACTCTAAATTGGTTCGAAGCCAAAGGTCTTCTTGAAAATTTTCTAAAAAAATTAAATATCCCAGTTGCAATTTATTGGAACCCAGTAAATAATTATGCGACAAAATTCCACCCTAATCTTACCACTGAGTTATTTATAGGGAACAATAAATTAGGTGTTTTCGGTCAAATACACCCAACTTTAGCTTTGAAGAATAATATAAGTAGACATATTTATTTATTTGAAATAGATATAGAAGTATTAAATCGTTTTTCACAAGGTAAAACTTTGATTAATTATTTGCCATATTCGTCATATCCTATTTCTAATGTCGATTTAAGTTTTATCGTAAAAAAATCTATATTTTCTCAGGAAATTGAACAAATAATTTCTACATTTGGACAACCGTTACTTAAATCCGTAAGCTTATTCGATTATTATTCGAAGGAGCCTATAAAAAAAGGTTATTGTAGTTTAAGTTTTAAATTACAATTCCAATCTAAAATTCGAACACTATCTAGTGATGAAGTAGCAGAGCTCATTAATCCTATCATATTTTACTTAGAAAAACATTATGATATAAAATTCCAAGAATAAATTTTGTATATATCAATTCTTATTACCAAACAAATAAAAAAAAATTATGCCGCTACCTACCGTCACATCAAAATTTGATTTTAATAAATTTGGTCTCATTTTATCAAAGTATAGTTACCAAATAAAAAAAAACGATATATTAGCTGGTATTATAATAGGAATAGAATCTAACTATGCTTTAGTTGATCTTGGGCTAGAACAAATCTGTTTTTTACCATTAAAAGAAATTTCTATTTACCCTACAACAGATCCACGCGAGTTGTTAAATACCAATTTTGTTAGTGAATTTTTGATTCTTGATATTACCAATGATCCTAGGCGGATAATTGTTTCTTTAAAACGTTTAGAGTCAATCTACTTATGGAATCGTCTAAGACAAATTGATTTTGCAAATATGACTATTTATGCCAAAATTGAAAAACCGCTAGGAAAAGGGAAACTAGTCATCTTTAATGGCTTGAGGTTTTTTGTGCTAAATTTAAATATCCCAAAATATTATCTAAGGACAAATAATAAAAATCTTTTTATACCATTTAAATTTCTTGAAGTTAAAGATTATTTTCATATTGCTCATGTTAGTTCAAAATTAGCTATATTTAGTAAAGTAAATAAAAATTTGTCTATTGGGCAAATTTATCAAGGTAATATTACCTCTATAAAAGATTTCGGTATTTTTATTAATGTTTTAGGGATAAAATGTTTTTTACATATTTCTGAAATTTCCCAAAACCACAATAAAATAACAAATATTTCTTCGTTATATAAGCTTGGTGATCAGATATCCATTAAAATTATTTATAAGGATACAGAACGAGGTAGGGTTTCGGTAACTTTAGAAAGGTAACCTTTTTAACCGCCACCAACAATTGTAATAATTTCAATTTTATCTTTTTGTCTTAGGTATTGAGAATTTTTATTCAAATAATTATGAATTTTCCCGTTATGCTGAATTATAACAAGTTCTTTTTGATGATTAAAGAATTCTAGAAGATCAAATACTTGAGAAGGTTGCGTCATATATACTTTATATTCGCAACCATTTAAAGACACAAGTATATAAAAAAAATTTATTTTCATTTGTTTAATTTTTCATTAGTATATCTATACAGTATATTATAGGTATCAAGGTGGGTGTAGCCAAGTGGTTAAGGCAGTGGGTTGTGATTCCGCCATCCGCGGGTTCAAGTCCCGTCATTCACCCTCGATACTTAAGTTTAAAAGAATAATTTTTATAAATTCAATTGTAAGTGTAAAATTATTATTTAAAGTTAACAAATAAATGCTTGTGTAGCTCAATTGGTAGAGCAACTGATTTGTAATCAGTAGGTTGAAGGTTCAAGTCCTTTCACCAGCTAAACACTCTTTCTATTACTTAATTAAGATTTAAATAATAAATATTGGATTAAAAATTATTATTTAGGTATATGTTAATAATTATTCTTGTTTAATTTATGTTTTGAATTCGTTCTTACAACAAATAGTTTTCTTATAGAATAATATATAAATATTTCTTTTAAGTAGGGATTTTTTTATCCACAGCACACTTTTAATTTGTTTAATATAATTTTTGTAGTTTTTTAATTTTAACAATATAAGAATAATATTCTGTTAGTTGGAAATTGTATTAAAAAATACAGCCAAGATAATCATGTTGTATAATATCTATTGAGAAAGTAAGATTAAGGGCAGTTAGCTCAGTGGTAGAGCGTCTGCCTTACAAGCAGAGGGTCACTGGTTCAAGTCCAGTACTGCCCAATTCTTACTTACTTACCTTAATGGGCTCATCGTCTAATGGATAAAGACCGAAACCTTCTAAGTTTCTAATGTAGGTTCAATTCCTTCTGAGCCTGCTCGCTTACTAAAGCCAAAAATAAGGATATTATTTGTAATAGGGGTCTTGACGCTCTTTAAAAGATTTAGTATCCTTAGTATATGTAAATATACCCAAATCTTTTAGCTTATTAAATACGTTTCAAAGAAAATATAATAAAATGTCTCATTACACATCTATTAAAACGAAATATACAAATTCCAATGTGTTAAAGAAGGTTATAAATAAACTTGGATACCCTTATGTAGAACATAATAATAATAATATTATTGAGGTTCCTATAATTTTTTCAAAAAATTTAAAGTCTAGTATATATGAAAATTCGTATCAGAATTATTTAGCTTTTAAATCTAATAATTTATCTTATGATATAATCACAGATTCCCAATCTTGGACCCAAAAAGAAATAATTAGTACCTTTTTAAAAAAACTTGAATTAAACTATGGGTACTCTGAAACAATACATCAAGCCCTTGATTTAGGTTTTGTTAGGTCAAAAGTTCTTACAACAAATAACAAAAATAATAGATTTGTTTTCCAAAGATGTGTTGAAGTTAAACGTTAAATAATATAACTATTAATTGAAGAAAGTCCTTGAATAGTTAAAAGTTATATCGATTAATGAAAAGGGTTCAGTGTTATCACTTAACTACTAATCTACTAATCGATATAATAAAATTTATACTGTGAAGTATAAAAAAATTTGACTTTTTTTAACCTCATAATATAAATTTGATAGTAATTCTAAAGTACTAGTTCTTCTTAACCAATAAAAATTATATAAACGTTTTTTAAAGTTTAAAAAAAGTTATAACAAATTAATGATCTTATTATATATTTAATTTTTGGAGCGATAAATATGAATGAAACAAATGCTACATTACAACAACTTGTAAACCAACCATATAAATATGGCTTCTCTACTGATATTGAAGCTGAAACACTTCCACCAGGTTTAAATGAAAATATAATAAGAAATATTATAAAAAAAAATAATGAACCTGATTATATGTTCCATTTTCGAACAGGAGCATTAAAAAAATGGCGAAAAATGAAAAGTCCTGGTTGGGCTAAATTAGATTTTTTGGAAATGGATTACCAAAAAATCGTTTATTATTCTGCACCAAAAACAAAAAAGACTTTAGCTAATTTAGATGAAGTTGATCCAGAGATAAGAGATACTTTTGATAAACTAGGAATATCATTAAATGAACAAAAACGTTTATCAAACGTTGCAGTGGACGCAGTTTTTGATAGTATCTCAATTGCAACGACATTTAAAGAAGAATTAGAAAAATATGGGGTTATTTTTTGTCCTATCTCAGAAGCAATTAAAATTTATCCCCATTTAATAAAACAGTTTCTAGGTACTGTAGTACCATCTGGGGATAACTTTTTTGCTGCATTAAATTCAGCTGTATTCACAGATGGGTCATTTTGTTATATTCCAAAAAATTTAAAATGCCCATTGGAATTATCAACATATTTTCGTATCAATAATAAAGAAGCGGGACAATTTGAACGTACACTAATCGTAGCAGAAGAAGGGAGTTACGTTAGTTATCTTGAAGGATGTACAGCTCCACAATATGATACTAATCAATTACATGCGGCTATTGTAGAATTAATTGCTTTAAAAAATGCAGAAATAAAATACTCAACAGTTCAGAATTGGTATGCAGGCGATAAAAATGGAATCGGTGGAATTTATAACTTTGTAACGAAACGTGGTTTATGCATAGGTGAAAACTCGAAAATATCTTGGACACAAGTTGAAACAGGATCTGCTATTACTTGGAAATACCCTAGTTGTGTTTTAATTGGTGATAAATCCCAAGGAGAATTCTATTCAGTAGCTTTAACAACTAATATGCAGCAAGCTGATACAGGTACTAAAATGATCCATGTTGGTTCTAATACAAAAAGTCAAATAATCTCAAAAGGAATATCTGGAGGCTTTTCAAAAAATAGTTATCGTGGGTTAGTTAAAATTGGTACAAAAGCTTTAAATAGTAGAAATTTTTCTCAATGCGATTCCCTTTTATTTGGTGCAGATGCAGAGGCAAATACTTTCCCTTACATACAAGTACAAAACTCAACTTCTAAAATAGAACATGAAGCTTCCACTTCTAAAGTTGGGGAAGAACAGCTTTTTTATTTATTGCAGCGCGGTATTAATGCGGAAGATGCAGTTACATTAATCCTAACTGGTTTTTGTAAAGTTGTTTTTGATGAGTTACCAATTGAATTTGCTTCAGAAGTTGAGCATTTATTACGTATAAAATTAGAAGGGAGTGTAGGATGAGTAAGAATAATAAAATCCCACTTTTAGAAATTAAAAATTTACATGCAAATATTGATGGTACTAAAATTTTAAAAGGAGTTAATTTATGTATTTTTGAGGGAGAAATACATGCTATAATGGGGACAAATGGTTCTGGTAAGAGTACTCTTTCAAAAGTAATTGCTGGTCACCCATCTTATGAAGTAACAGAAGGAGAAATCCTATTCCAAGGACAAAATATTTGTGATCTAGAGCCAGATTTACGCTCTCATTTAGGTTTATTTTTAGCATTCCAGTACCCAGTAGAGATTGCGGGAGTAGATAATCAAGAATTTCTTCAAGCTATTTATAATGCAAAACAAGTATCAATGGATTTACCAAAAGTAAACCCCTTGTTTTTTTATGAATTGTTAAGAGAAAAATTAAAAATGGTTAAATTAGATGAAAGCTTTATTTCTAGAAATGTAAATGAGGGGTTTTCAGGAGGAGAGAAAAAACGAAATGAAATTCTACAATTTGCCTTATTAGACTCAAAATTAGGGATCCTTGATGAGACAGATTCAGGTCTAGATATTGATGCATTGAAATCTATCTCGGAAACAATTAATACACTAATGAAAAATAAAAGCAAAAGTGTTATTCTGATTACTCACTATAAAAGATTATTAGAATATATACGACCGGACTTTATTCATGTTATGCAAGATGGGCAAATTATTAAAACAGGTGATGCTAGTCTAGCAAATTTATTGGAAGAAAAAGGTTACGACTGGTTAAAACCTGTCATTAACTAAAAATAAAAAACTATTTCTAAATTGCCAAAATATATATATAATTATATTTTGGTATTTGGTTAAATCTTTTAAATGAAAGTTTTAGCTAAATACCAAAATATAATATTAGAGCCTATCTCAAAAAAAATTCAAATAAAAAACTTAAATATATAATTTTAATTTACTTTACTTTAAAGCTAGCATAAATAAAGTAAATTGGATGTATAATAAAACGTTAGTTGTAATAAACATAATTCCTCAGTAGCTCAGTGGTAGAGCAATCGGCTGTTAACCGATTGGTCGTAGGTTCAAATCCTACCTGGGGAGCTTCTTTAATTATTGAATTTATTCAGTAAAGTAAACAACGAGTATAAAATATTTGGTTAAGATAAGGGATATTATTTAAATATATCCGTTATCTATTATAAAAACAATCAAAAACGTTTTAAGTATTTTAGAACAAAAATAAATCAGCTGATTAGGTAAGTTTGATATTAATCATTTTATTTAAAATTTTTCTATTATCTACTTTATTATTCCTTGCAGTTAATACTTAGTAATTAACGTATGACTATTGCAATTGGACAAACAGAGCGTAGTGGGTTATTTGACCTTGTAGATGACTGGTTAAAAAGAGATCGTTTTGTTTTTGTAGGCTGGTCAGGTTTACTTCTATTTCCTTGTGCTTATTTATCACTTGGGGGCTGGTTTACTGGAACAACTTTTGTTACTTCATGGTACACACATGGATTAGCAACTTCATATTTAGAAGGTTGTAATTTCCTAACTGCAGCAGTTTCAACACCATCTAATAGTATGGGACATTCCCTTTTACTTTTATGGGGACCAGAAGCTCAAGGTAATTTCACACGTTGGTTCCAAATTGGTGGTCTGTGGGCTTTTATAGCACTACATGGGTCATTCGCATTAATTGGATTTTGCTTACGTCAGTTTGAAATTGCTCGTTTAGTTGGGATTCGTCCTTATAACGCGATAGCTTTTTCTGGACCGATTTCGGTTTTTGTTTCTGTTTTCTTATTATATCCATTAGGACAAGCGAGTTGGTTTTTTGCTCCAAGTTTTGGGGTGGCAGCGATATTCCGTTTTTTATTATTTTTACAAGGGTTCCATAACTGGACATTAAACCCATTCCATATGATGGGTGTTGCTGGTATCTTAGGTGGGGCATTATTATGTGCTATCCATGGTGCTACTGTAGAGAATACTTTATTTGAAGATGGAGATGCTGCGAATACTTTCCGTGCATTTACGCCAACACAATCAGAAGAAACTTATTCTATGGTAACAGCAAACCGTTTTTGGTCACAAATTTTTGGAGTAGCTTTTTCAAACAAGCGTTGGTTACATTTCTTTATGCTTTTTGTACCTGTAACAGGTTTATGGACAAGCGCTATCGGGATTGTAGGACTTGCTCTTAATTTAAGAGCTTATGATTTTGTATCACAAGAGCTTCGTGCTGCTGAAGATCCAGAATTTGAAACATTCTATACTAAAAATATTTTATTAAACGAAGGTATCCGTGCTTGGATGGCTGCACAAGATCAGCCACATGAAAACTTTGTATTCCCTGAGGAGGTTCTACCACGTGGAAACGCCCTTTAATATTGTAGCAGGTAGAGACATTGAATCTACAGGTTTTGCTTGGTGGTCTGGTAATGCTCGTCTTATTAACGTATCTGGTAAATTATTAGGTGCACATGTAGCCCATGCAGGGATCATGGTTTTTTGGACAGGTGCGATGACATTATTTGAAGTTTCTCATTTCATTCCTGAAAAACCTTTATACGAACAAGGTTTTATTTTAATCCCTCATTTAGCAACTTTAGGTTGGGGTGTAGGCCCTGGTGGAGAAATTGTAAGCACTTACCCATACTTTGTAGTTGGGGTTGTACATTTAGTTTCTTCAGCTGTACTAGGTTTTGGTGGTATTTACCATTCATTAATTGGTCCAGATACACTAGAAGAATCATTCCCGTTTTTCGGTTACGATTGGCGTGATAAAAATAAAATGACATCTATTTTAGGAATTCATTTAATCTTTCTTGGCTTAGGTGCTTTACTATTTGCTTTTAGAGCTATGCCAGGTAATCTATTTAGTTATGGGTTATATGATACTTGGGCACCAGGTGGTGGAGATGTTAGATTTATTGATAACCCAACTATCAATCCTTTTATTATTTTTGGATATGTCTTTAAATCACCATTTGGTGGTGATGGTTGGATTGCTTCGATTGATAATATGGAAGATCTTGTAGGTGGCCATATATGGGTAGGCGCGCTTTGTGTTATTGGTGGGGTATTCCATATCGTAACTAAGCCATTTGCCTGGGCACGTAGAGCATTTGTTTGGTCTGGTGAAGCTTATTTATCTTACAGTTTAGCTGCTCTATCTATTATGGGTATAACTGCTTCTATTTTTGTATGGTATAACAATACTGCTTACCCAAGTGAATTCTTTGGTCCTACTGGTCCAGAAGCTTCTCAAGCACAAGCATTTACTTTCTTAGTGAGAGACCAAAGATTAGGTGCAAATATTGCTTCGGCACAAGGACCTACTGGTTTAGGAAAATATTTAATGAGATCACCTAGTGGTGAGATCATATTTGGTGGTGAAACAATGCGTTTTTGGGATTTACGTGCTCCATGGGTAGAACCTTTACGTGGTCCTAATGGTTTAGATATTAATAAAATCAGAAATGATATCCAACCTTGGCAAGAACGTCGAGCAGCTGAATATATGACTCATGCTCCATTAGGATCTTTAAATTCTGTTGGTGGTGTGGCTACAGAAATAAACTCTGTAAACTATGTATCGCCTCGTTCTTGGTTAACGACATCTCACTTTTTCTTAGGTTTCTTCTTATTAGTTGGTCATTGGTGGCATTCTGGTCGTTCAAGAGCTGCTGCTGCAGGTTTTGAAAAAGGTATAAACCGACAAACAGAAGCTGTACTTTCAATGCGTCCAATTGATTAATCTAATTTTTATTTCTTATCACAATAATTAAAGGTAAGTATAAAAAAATTATTAAATTTTCTTATACTTACCTTTAATTATTATTTAATATTTTAGTTATAAAGGTTAAAAAATTTTAGCCATTTTTATAGTAATAAGAATGGGTAAAGTTTTTTAACAATAATTTTTACCTCATTTTCCTCAGTAACATAACCCTTTGATGTAAGTGTACCTTCAATTATTAAATAACCTTGTGTTTTATAATATTTTACAAAATCACCTTTATAATCACCCCAAAGTAAAAGTGTCACTTCATTTCTAGAATTTTTTTGTCTAGGAGCTGGAAATTTTACTTTTATTTCCATATATTGATATTCCTTATAAATTAAATGAACTGGTTTTTCAATAACTTTTACAACAAAAATAGCATGATTCATATTATCTTAATTAAATTATAGAAGTTTGAGTTTTTTTTATTTGACCAGCATTTAATTTTTCTAAAAGAGTAAGCATCATTTCAAAGTATTCTCGGAAATAAAAATCTAATTCTAATACTTCTTTTTTATTAATATCTAATGAATCATATGTATCTTGGATTGAAGATGCAAAATTTTGGGTATTATTTATTACTTCAATAAATGCTAAACGATCACTAATTTTAAGACTCCACTCAAAAAACCCTGTTATTTGTCTAAAAACTTTTAAAAGAAATACAGGTATTGTTTGGGTTTTTGCCTTTTGTCCCGATAGCTTTTCACAAAGTTCAATAATTTCCTCTGATTTCCAAGCTTGAGAACTTCCAGTAGCAAATATTTTATTTTCTGTTTCTTTAATAGATAAACTTTTTATGCAAAAAAATGCAGCATCTTGAGTATCTATATAAGCAATTGTTGGTGATTCTAGTGTAACTAAAATAGATTTTTGTTCTAAAATAGGTATTGCATATTGATATATAAGTCCTTGGAAAAAGCCAGCATATTTAAAAATAGTAAATGGGATGGTTGAACTCTTTATAAACTTTTCTATTCTATATTTCATTTGCATTAAAGTTATATAAGGATATTTCTCCGAATTCAAAATTGATAAAAATATAAAGCGTTTTAGTTGAGCATATTTTGATAATTCGATTACAATTAATTTACCATACCAGTCTACATATATTAATTCAGTGTTATCCTCAGGTTTTGTAGTCGATGCATCAATTATAGCTGTCACACCTTGGAAGGAAAGTGGTAAAGTTTCTGGTATTGTTAAATCACCATAAACTAATTCAGCTCCCCATTCTTTTAAAAAATTGGCGGCTCTTTTATTACGAACAATACAACGTACTTGAAAACCATTCTCTAAAGCTTTCCTAACAATTTGTCGACCTAAGGTTCCTGTTCCTCCAAGAATAAGTAGTGTCATAAATAGATTATTTTTTTGTAAATTTTTAAGACTTGTGTCAGATATCAGATAGAGTTATAGTATAATACTATATTACTCTCTACATAATAAAATATAAAAAAAGTATAGATTTTTTATACTTTACTATATAACTATTTACAGAATCCAATAGAAATATCGATTCTTATTTATATATTATAAGCTATGTGCTAGAGTAAAACAAATTGGTTTCATAATTCTTTTTTTTTTGTTAAATTATAAACTAAATGTATGCTCTTTTAATCATCTTGGTTTACTAATAGAGTTTTTATTAAGAAGAGTGTCAATAAAATAAATAAATAAAAGGTTTCATAAATGGTTTTTTGGGATAATTTATTACGTTATCCAAGATTTTTTATATCTTCAATGCTGGGATTAATTTTAATATTATTAACACCTATTATTGAACAGTTCAAAAAGTTTAATGATAAAAAAATAATTTTTTTTTTTTTAATAAGTATTTTAATTACTTTATTTTGCATTTTAAAAGGAATGCTAAGTATAGATTAAATTAATTTATTACACTTACTTTATTATTATATTTAAAAAATAATTAATTTATGACAACCCAACAATTTTTTAATTTAATGCCCTACTATGGGGAAAATTCTCAACCAGAATTAAAGTCAAAAGAAATAGAACCAATAGAAAAAGTAGAACAACAAATATATTATTTTTCAAAAAGCCCTTTTCGCAATACCCAAATGAAATATTCTAAAAAAGATTATTTTAAACGACGTAGTTCGCGACGGGGAGAATTAGATCGTACCAAAAGGTCGCAATCATCTGGACTTGAGATGCAAAATATCTCTGAAAAAACCTATTATAACCAAAGTTCAATTATTACCGAAAAGAAAAATATAAAAAAAGTGGATCTTTTTAAAGATATCCAAGAAATTGAAGAGAAAAGCTTATATCTTCATACTGGAGCATTTGCTCTTTTTGATACATTAGTCCGTAGTGAAATTCATTCAGTTTTTGGTTATCCTGGAGGAGCCATATTACCTATTTATGATGAATTATTTTTTTGGGAAGACAAAAAATTTATTAAACATTATCTTGTAAGGCATGAACAAGCTGCAACGCATGCTGCAGATGGTTTTAGTAGGTCTAGTGGCCAAGTTGGTGTTTGTTTTGCTACATCAGGTCCAGGTGCAACGAATTTAGTTACTGGTATTGCAACTGCTTACTTAGATTCAATACCAATGATAGTTTTGACTGGCCAAGTAGGAACTCAATTTCTTGGGACTGATGCTTTTCAAGAAATTGATATTTATGGCATAACCTTGTCCTTAGTTAAACATTCGTATGTTGTTTTGGAATCTAGATTTTTGTCTCAAATTCTTGCAGAAGCAATATATGTCTCGCAAAATGGAAGACCTGGGCCAGTTTTAATTGATATACCAAAAAATGTAGGTTTAGAAAAAATAAAAAGGTTTATCCCATGCTATGCAACAACTGTACATAAAGTCTTAGGTTGGAGATATAAATTTAAGAACCAAACTGACAAAATAAGAATGGCCTTACAAAGGCTGTCAGAATCTTCAAGGCCCTTATTATACATTGGTGGTGGAGTTGTAAGCTCACAAGCAGGGCGTCAATTAGCTCGGTTTGCTTATCGCTATCAAATCCCTGTGACAACAACTTTAACAGGAAAAGGAGCATTCAATGAAAATAATAGATTATCTTTAGGTATGTTAGGTATGCATGGCACTGTGTATGCTAATTTTTCGGTAGCAAATTGTGATTTATTGATTGCAGTTGGTGCTAGGTTTGATGATAGAGTTACTGGAAAATTACAAGATTTTGCTTGCAAAGCTTTTATTATCCATATTGATGTTGATGAGGCAGAAATTGGTAAAAACAAAAATGTTGGTATTGGTATTGTAGGTGATATTAAAAAAATCTTAACAAAGTTTCTATTATTAATGGATCGACCAGAACATAGATGGCTAAAGAAACCACTCCGAAAGGAATTTAAAAAATGGTATAAAAAGACTATAGAATGGAAGCAGGAGTTTCCATTACTACCAATTCCTGGAGATTACTCATTATTACCTAAAACAGTTGATGATGTTTTATTACCTCAAACTGTTATTAAAACATTAACAGATATTAGACCTTATGCAATAATTACTACTGATGTTGGACAACACCAAATGTGGGCTGCACAGTACACAAAATGTAAACGACGTAAATGGTTATCTAGTGCTGGTTTAGGTACAATGGGGTTTGGCTTACCTGCTGCCATTGGTGCAGCTGTAGCGTATCCAAAAGAAGATATTATTTGTATTACTGGTGATTCTAGTTTCCAAATGAATTTACAAGAATTAGGAACAATTTCTAAATATAAGTTAAGAATTAAAATTATTATTATTAATAACCATTGGCAAGGGATGGTACGTCAGTGGCAAGAAACATTTTACGAAAGTCGATACTCTCACTCTAATATGGCAGAAGGAGCACCAAAGTTCGATGTACTTGCAAATGCTTATGGTATTAAAAGTATGTATACTGAACGACAATCAGAAATCTGGCCCACATTAAGGGATACATTGGAAGGGCCTGAACCTGTTCTACTTGAATGTAATGTCTTAGAAGACGAAAATTGTTACCCTATGGTTGAACCTTCAAAATCTAATAGTGAAATGGCTTTATCAAGAAAACTTTCAACAACAATAGAAGGTTTAGTGATAGATAAAGAGGAAGAAGCAAAAAAACTAAACTAGGACTAGTAAAAAACATAAAAAACAAAAGAGAGGATAAACCTTTCTTTTGTTTTTATTATAAATATTGATTTTTAAGCAAGTCTTGAGTAGTATTCAATAACAAGCATATCGTTTATTTTAAATCTAAGATCTTTGCGTTTTACTAAATTTAGTATTTTACCTGTTAATAATTTTTGGTCAAATTCTAAATGACTGTTTAAAACATTATCATTCGAAGTTGCATTTTCTCCTTGATTTAAATTAGCTTTAATTAAGGCTATTGCTTTAGGTTTTGCAGAAAAACTAATAGAATCATTTGGTCGACATTGAAAACTAGGTATATTAACTCTTTTTTTATTTATTAAGACATGCCCGTGGTTAACAATTTGCCTTGCAGCAGGGATTGTGGGAGCTAACCCTAAACGAAAAATAATATTATCTAAGCGCATTTCTAAAAGTTGCATTAATAAAAAGCCTGTTAAACCTTTTCTTCTTCTTGCTTCCCTAACATACCTTAATAATTGTGATTCAGTTACCCCATAATTGTAACGTAATTTTTGTTTTTCATTTAATCTAATTTTATAAGCTGATGCTTTTGGAGTTTTCTGGTCAGTTGTCTCTTTTCCTTGTGCATTCTGTTTTTTTAATACTACTTTTCTCGTTAAACCTGGTAAGTCACCAAATCTTTTAATAATTTTTAAACGCGGTCCTCTATAACGTACCATTTTAATTATATTGATATTTTTAAATTTAGATCAATTTACTAATAAACTTAAAAGAATTATAAATAGTGGGATTAAAAATTGTTTCTTGTATTATGAAATAGTAAAGTAATGTATTATATTCATATAGGGCTTGTAGCTCAGTGGACTAGAGCGCGTGGCTACGAACCACGGTGTCGGGGGTTCGAATCCCTCCTAGCTCAGAGAATATTATAGCTTATAGATTGATTTATAGATTCTTTTTGGGGTATAGCCAAGTGGTAAGGCAGTGGACTTTGACTCCGCCATTCGTAGGTTCGAATCCTCCTACCCCAGTTCTTTTTTATTCAAATTAAATTAAAATGTTGTAATGTTTTAATAGAAGTTAAAATTTTCGAAGAACCCATTTTATGAGCTTTTGTTTGATTAATACTTAAAAAAAAGTTTTTTTGAAGCTGCTGTTTTAAGTCTTTAGTTAAAAACTTTGCGATTACTCTTTGTTTACCTTTGTTCATATGGTAGAATAAATTCTCTTTCGCGTTATTCGCAGTTAATTTATTTAATTGCTTGGTAGAAAAGACATTATAATAAATAATAAATAATATAATATTTATATTAGAAGCTTCAAGGCTTTCATTTTTATTAAATGTAAGTTTTTTATTAGGGTATTCGATATTATCAATTAAAAATTCGAAAAAAATGGGATCTAAATCTTTAATTAAAAAAAGAATTTGTAGGGTTTTTCTATTTTTATTTAGCATTTACTAAAATCTGATATAAAATTTAAACATAGATATTTTTAGTCATAAAAATAGCCTATAGGCTATTTTTATGACTAAAAATTAAAATTTAGCCAAAAGTTCAAATTTAAATTTTGAACTATCTCTTATTAACTTTGTTATACTCTCCACCTCGTTAACATTTAATAACCAATAATTTATAATCTCAGTATAAGCATTTAATATATCAATCGAATCATCTTTTGACATCCATGGTTTATAGGATAATTCTTCTTTTAATAATTGCCACCCATTCTCTCTAGGCCAAAAAAAAAAAGTAGTGATGGGCAATGTACGATTATTTTGGAATTTTTTATCTACAGCTAATCCTAAATAGTTTTTGCTCCAAATAATCTTAAAGACATAGACACTCTTATTTAACATCAATAAATTACTTATATAATATATTATTTTCTTTTAAAAACCAGAAGACTTTCTTAATAAGTTTTTAACCACTTCCGTGGGTTGAACACCATTAGCTAGTCTAAGAATTGTTCGCTCACGATTAATATGGAAAGTTTTATCCATCGGGTTATAGAACCCTAATTCCTCTAATACTTTTCCATCTCTTTTTGTTCTAACATCCATTACCACAATTCTATAAAAAGGTTGTTTTTTGCGACCACCGCGTTTAAATCTTATTTTTAACATTTCTAATATAAGTTTTATTATAATATATCTAATTTGCCTTCCTAAAAAATGGGAGGTTCTGTAAAAGTAATAGACTCTAATGTTCGTATTATCCATTCAAGGAAAATAAATGCACACATAGAAGACATATCCATACCAAGTACAGTAGGTACTATGTCATCAAATTCTTTTAAGAAAAAATCTGTTGCATGCAATAATGAATACATTGGGTGAATATAAGGATTAATGTTTGGGAACCATTGTATTGATAAACGTAAAGTTAAAATCCAATAATACTGCCTTAGCCCTGCTACCATAGCTGTCACCAAAAGATTTAACATTTCTGCTCTTGTGTAATCATTTGGATTAAGTGACGGCCATTCAAATGATGCTACTACCATTAACATTAAGGTGTCTGTCATAACATTTATATTAATTTATTTTTATTATTTAATAAGAACTTAAGGAAAAAAAATCTAAAAACTATTTAATAATCTTACCTATATTCATTATAGATTCAATATATAAATTGTGTCAATTTTTAATACCCTGGGAAAAGCTTTTTTTGTTTTCCTAAATTATAAGAAACGTGTTATTATACTTATTATAATTTTAATGGCAATTTTTTATATAACCCTGATATTACTTTCCTATGAACAATAATTATAAAGAATCTAATGATTACGAATCTAGATGGGGGTTTTACTTAGTTAGTGAAGTTTTAAATGGTCGTGTAGCAATGGTTGCATTAGTAATAATAATACTGCTTGAAATTTTTACTAAAAGCACATTATTAAATATATTATCAACCTTAATTAGTTAAGAATCAATCTATTAAACTCAATAAATTTTTTAGGCTCTACCCAAAATTGACGACCACTGGCTTCTATAATTGCGTATTCCATTGAATAAAAATTATATAACCCTAAGTAATAGTTTTTCAAATTTCTTGATACTATTCTATTCTATTCTAATTCAAATATAAAAGTCTTGGCATAAGCTATCTTCCCAAAGGACTACTCCTTAAGTATTGTAACTGTTATAGCGTTTCACCATTGAGTTCGAAATGGATCAATGTGGTTCCACTATCCTTTAAACACCAAGACAATATTTTTTAAAGCTAGAAAAAAGTTCAAGTCCTCGATCTATTAGTACATCTCAGCTTAATATATTGCTATACTTCTACTTGATGCCTATTTGCAAACCGTTCTTAAAAGAGCGGTTATGTAACGGCTAGTCTTGCCGTGATCTTACTTGCTTTCACAATAAGAGTACTCATCTTGAGGTGGGCTTCCCACTTAGATGCTTTCAGCGGTTATCCTTTCCATACGTAGCTACCCAGCGTTTACCATTGGTATGATAACTGGTACACCAGCGGTATGTTCTTCTCGGTCCTCTCGTACTAAAGAAGAATCCTCTCAATACTCTAACGCCTACACCGGATATGGACCGAACTGTCTCACGACGTTCTGAACCCAGCTCACGTACCGCTTTCATGGGCGAACAGCCCAACCCTTGGGACGTACTACCGCCCCAGGATGCGATGAGCCGACATCGAGGTGCCAAACCTCCCCGTCGATGTGAACTCTTGGGGGAGATCAGCCTGTTATCCCTAGAGTAACTTTTATCCGTTGAGTGACGACTTTTCCACTCAATATCGCCAGATCACTAAGACCGACTTTCGTCTCTGTTCGACTTGTAGGTCTCACAGTCAAGCTTCCTTATGCCTTTACACTCTTCGATCGATTTCTGACCGATCTGAGGAAACCTTTGTACGCCTCCGTTACCTTTTAGGAGGCGACCGCCCCAGTCAAACTGCCCGCCTGAAACTGTCCCCTGACCGGCTAACGATACAGGGTTAGAATTCTAGTTTTATTAGAGTGGTATCTCACTGATGGCTCAATTACTCCCGTAAGAATAACGTCAAAGCCTCCCACCTATGCTGCGCAAATAAAACCCGAAACCAATTTCAAGTTACAGTAAAGCTTCATAGGGTCTTTCTGTCCTGGTGCAGGTAGTCCGCATCTTCACAGACAAGTCTATTTCACCGAGTCTCTCTGAGACAGTGTCCAAATCGTTACGCCTTTCGTGCGGGTCGGAACTTACCCGACAAGGAATTTCGCTACCTTAGGACCGTTATAGTTA
>JARUPZ010000807.1:0-2500 GCA_031213475.1 Nereocystis luetkeana | reverse complement strand
TTACCTGAAATTGAAGTTATTAAAGATGACCCTTTTAATCGTCACCCTGAAGATGAAACACTGGAAAATTCTGAAACTGAATTTATAAAAATTCCTATGGTAGATTTACCTTTAGGAGCTACTGAAGATCGAGTATGTGGAACAATTGATATTGAAAAGGCTTTAACAGAAGGTGTAAAAGCATTTGAACCTGGTTTATTAGCTAAAGCTAATCGAGGTATCTTATACGTAGATGAAGTTAATTTATTAGATGACCATTTAGTTGATATTTTATTAGATTCTGCAGCATCAGGCTGGAACACAGTAGAAAGAGAAGGTATTTCTATACGTCACCCGGCACAATTTGTTTTAGTTGGGTCGGGTAACCCTGAAGAAGGAGAATTACGCCCTCAACTACTAGATCGTTTTGGAATGCATGCTGAAATAAGAACTGTTAAGGACCCTGATTTAAGAGTAAGGATAGTAGAAGAAAGAACTTTATTTGATCTAAACCCTTATGCTTGGGTAGATAAATATAAAGACCAACAGGAGTTATTAAAGCAAAAGATTATTGATGCTCAAAATATTTTAGACACAGTCGAATTACCTTATGACTTTAGAGTAAACATATCAAAAGTATGTAGTGAACTTGATGTTGATGGATTAAGAGGAGATATAGTTACTAATAGAGCTGCTAAAGCATATGCTGCATTCCAAGGTAAGAAAGATGTTTTAATGGAAGATATTCAGAAAATTATTGTTTTATGTTTACGTCACCGTCTAAGAAAAGATCCTTTAGAATCAATTGATTCTGGTTATAAAGTTAAAAAAGTTTTTGAAGAAATTTTTGAGATTGTATAATAAATTAGCTAAAATGAAGGGTATCATTTAAAATTTGATACCTTTCTTTATTCTATTAATAAACTATATAATTAAAAGAATTATAAAACTTTATGTTATAATAAGTATTATTATAAAGCCGGGATAGCTCAGTTGGTAGAGCAGTGGATTGAAGATCCTCGTGTCACCAGTTCAAATCTGGTTTCTGGCAATTAAGTTTAATTGTGTTTGATAAACTTTTAATTTCAAAAGCTAATTATATTTATGGGTAAGGTTTATGATTGGTTTGAAGAAAGATTAGAAATTCAATCAATTGCTGATGATATTACTAGTAAGTATGTTCCTCCGCATGTTAATATTTTTTATTGCTTTGGTGGTATTGTTTTTACATGCTTCTTAGTTCAAGTTGCAACAGGATTTGCAATGACATTCTACTATAGACCTAGTATTAGTGAAGCTTTTTCTTCGGTTGAATATATTATGACTGAAGTAAACTTTGGGTGGTTAATCCGATCTATTCATCGTTGGTCTGCAAGTATGATGGTACTTATGTTAATTTTACACGTTTTCCGAGTTTATTTAACTGGAGGATTTAAAAAGCCTCGTGAATTAACATGGGTTACAGGAGTAACTCTAGCGGTTACAACAGTGTCTTTTGGTTGTGACAGGTTATTCATTACCATGGGACCAAGTAGGATTTTGGGCGTGTAAAATTGTAACAGGAGTACCTGAGGCTGTTCCTATTATTGGACCTCCAATAGTTCAACTATTACGTGGAGGAGTTAGTGTGGGACAAAATACCTTAACACGATTTTATAGTGCGCATACCTTTGTTTTACCTTTAGTCGCAGCTGCGCTAATGATTACGCATTTCTTAATGATAAGAAAACAAGGTATTTCAGGACCATTATAAAAAAAATAGTATTAAATGCGATTTATTAAAGAAATAAGATTTTAGTTTTTAATATAAATAAATATAATAATAGGAGATATTATGTCAATTTTAAAAAAACCGGATTTAACGGATCCTAAATTACGTGCTAAATTAGCAAAAGGAATGGGCCACAATTATTATGGGGAACCTGCTTGGCCGAATGATATTTTTTATATGTTTCCAATTTGTATATTAGGAACTTTTGTATTAGTTATTGGTTTAGCTGTTATGGAGCCTTCAGCATTGGGTGAGAAAGCTAACCCATTTGCAACTCCGTTAGAAATTTTACCTGAATGGTATTTTTTCCCAACTTTTAATTTGTTACGTGTATTACCAAACAAATTATTAGGTGTTTTAGCTATGGCTGCTGTGCCATTAGGCTTAATAACAGTACCTTTTATCGAAAATGTAAATAAATTCCAAAATCCATTTAGAAGACCGGTGGCTTCAACTGTCTTTTTAATCGGAACATTTGTTGCTATATGGTTAGGAATAGGAGCTTGTTTACCAATCAGTAAAGCAATAACATTAGGTTTATTCTAAAAAAAATAAATTTTAAGGAATACAATTTATTTAAAATTTAATATTACTAGGCTTTAAACCCTTAAAAAATTTTTAAGGGTTTAAAGCCTAGTAATATTAAATTTTAAAAGTTTTTTTTACATCATCTATTGCACTTTTTAAAAGAGTTTCAGCTTCACCAGTTAATTGTTTTGAAGAATTTACAATTTCCAGGTATTCTGGTTT
>JARUPZ010000806.1:0-25000 GCA_031213475.1 Nereocystis luetkeana | reverse complement strand
GCGCAGCGGTTAGCGTTATAGCTTAGGGGTAAAGCACTGTTTCGGTGCGGGCTGGTAATTCGGTACCAAATCGACGCAAACTAAGAATACTAAGTGTATAGCTAACCAGTAAGACTATGGGGGATAAGCTCCATTGTCAAGAGGGAAACAGCCCAGATCACCAGCTAAGGCCCCTAAATAATTACTAAGTGGTAAAGGAGGTGGGAAGACTTAAACAACCAGGAGGTTTGCTTAGAAGCAGCAATCCTTTAAAGAGTGCGTAATAGCTCACTGGTCGAGTAATCCTGCGCCGAAAATGAACGGGACTAAGTAATTTGCCGAAGCTGTGAGATATTAAAAATAATAATAAATAATTATATCGGTAGGGGAGCGTTCTGTTATAGATTGAAGCGTTAGCGAAAGCGGACGTGGACGAAGCAGAAGTGAGAATGTCGGCTTGAGTAGCGAAAACATGGGTGAGAATCCGATGCCCTGAAAACCTAAGGTTTCCTCCGGAAGGCTCGTCCGCGGGGGGTAAGTCAGGACCTAAGGCGAGGCTGAAAAGCGTAGTCGATGGACAATAGGTTAATATTCCTATACTATTCTTTATTGGCAACGAGGGACGAAGACAGCTAGACTAGCCAAATATTGGTTATTGGTTTAAGTGTACGAGGTGTTGAGAAGTAGAGAAAATACTTTGAGCTGAGTCATGAATACGGAATAACGTGCGCGTTATATGAAGTAGTTGATGTTATACTTCCAAGAAAAGCTTGCACTGCCATAAATAAAGAATACCTGTACTCTAAACCGACACAGGTGGGTTGGTAGAGTATACCAAAGGGCGCGAGATAACTCTCTCTAAGGAACTCGGCAAAATAACCCTGTAACTTCGGGAGAAGGGGTACCTATTAGGTTGCAATAACAAGGTCCAAGCGACTGTTTACCAAAAACACAGGTCTCCGCTAAGTTGTAAGACAACGTATGGGGGCTGACGCCTGCCCAGTGCCGGAAGGTTAAAGAAGTTGGTTAGTTTTTTACGAAGCTGATAACTGAAGCCCCGGTGAACGGCGGCCGTAACTATAACGGTCCTAAGGTAGCGAAATTCCTTGTCGGGTAAGTTCCGACCCGCACGAAAGGCGTAACGATTTGGACACTGTCTCAGAGAGAGACTCGGTGAAATAGACTTGTCTGTGAAGATGCGGACTACCTGCACCAGGACAGAAAGACCCTATGAAGCTTTACTGTAACTTGAAATTGGTTTCGGGTTTTATTTGCGCAGCATAGGTGGGAGGCTTTGACGTTATTCTTACGGGAGTAATTGAGCCATCAGTGAGATACCACTCTAATAAAACTAGAATTCTAACCCTGTATCGTTAGCCGGTCAGGGGACAGTTTCAGGCGGGCAGTTTGACTGGGGCGGTCGCCTCCTAAAAGGTAACGGAGGCGTACAAAGGTTTCCTCAGATCGGTCAGAAATCGATCGAAGAGTGTAAAGGCATAAGGAAGCTTGACTGTGAGACCTACAAGTCGAACAGAGACGAAAGTCGGTCTTAGTGATCTGGCGATATTGAGTGGAAAAGTCGTCACTCAACGGATAAAAGTTACTCTAGGGATAACAGGCTGATCTCCCCCAAGAGTTCACATCGACGGGGAGGTTTGGCACCTCGATGTCGGCTCATCGCATCCTGGGGCGGTAGTACGTCCCAAGGGTTGGGCTGTTCGCCCATGAAAGCGGTACGTGAGCTGGGTTCAGAACGTCGTGAGACAGTTCGGTCCATATCCGGTGTAGGCGTTAGAGTATTGAGAGGATTCTTCTTTAGTACGAGAGGACCGAGAAGAACATACCGCTGGTGTACCAGTTATCATACCAATGGTAAACGCTGGGTAGCTACGTATGGAAAGGATAACCGCTGAAAGCATCTAAGTGGGAAGCCCACCTCAAGATGAGTACTCTTATTGTGAAAGCAAGTAAGATCACGGCAAGACTAGCCGTTACATAACCGCTCTTTTAAGAACGGTTTGCAAATAGGCATCAAGTAGAAGTATAGCAATATATTAAGCTGAGATGTACTAATAGATCGAGGACTTGAACTTTTTTCTAGCTTTAAAAAATATTGTCTTGGTGTTTAAAGGATAGTGGAACCACATTGATCCATTTCGAACTCAATGGTGAAACGCTATAACAGTTACAATACTTAAGGAGTAGTCCTTTGGGAAGATAGCTTATGCCAAGACTTTTATATTTGAATTAGAATAGAATAGAATAGTATCAAGAAATTTGAAAAACTATTACTTAGGGTTATATAATTTTTATTCAATGGAATACGCAATTATAGAAGCCAGTGGTCGTCAATTTTGGGTAGAGCCTAAAAAATTTATTGAGTTTAATAGATTGATTCTTAAAATCGGTAGTACTATTTTAATTAGACGAGTTCTATTTGTTAAACAGGAAACAAATACTCTTATCGGTCAACCCTACTTAAACAATGTTGTAGTAAAAGGTGTAGTCAGTAAACATTTTTTAGGACCAAAAATCCTTGTGTTTAAAATGAAACCAAAAAAAAAATATCGTAAAAAGATTGGGCACAGACAAAAATTAACTAGATTATTAATTAATAAAATTGAATAATTTTATTGACAGCTTAATCCATATGTTGATTATGTTAATTGGTATATTTACTATATTAATTTAGTTCTAAAATATAAACTTGGAGTATAAATAATTGTGTCTATTGGAATATTTGGAAATAAAATTGGCATGACGCAAGTTTTTGATAAAGATGGTTTAGCTTTGCCTGTAACTGTAGTACGTATTGGTTCATGTTTTATTACTCAACTTAAAACTGAAAAGCTTAATGGGTATAATGCAGTTCAAATTGGGCATTCAAAAGGGCGAACGTTAAACCTAAAAAAAGCTGAACTAGGGCACTTAAAAAAAAATGGGTTACCACCCTTATCTGATTTGTGTGAATATAAAGTTGTGGATTTAGAAAATTACTCATTAGGCCAAGTATTAAATGTTAATCATTTTGAGATTGGTCAATTTGTTAATGTTACTGGGAAGTCTATAGGTAAGGGGTTTAGTGGAAACCATAAAAGACATAAATTTAAACGTGGCCCAATGACTCATGGTTCGAAGAACCATAGAGCTCCAGGGTCAATAGGACCAGGAACTTCACCAGGTCGAGTATTCCCAGGAAAATTAATGGCAGGACAATTAGGAGCAAAAAAGATTACTGTATCAAAACTAGAAATTTTAGGTATTGATTCAAAACAAAATCTTTTAATTCTAAAAGGTAATGTACCTGGTAAACCTGGTAATTTGCTGAATATTATTCGTTCAAATTAAATTTTAATAATAAACTAAAAAATTATTTATGATTTTACAAAAAATTCTTACTTTTCCTGTTAAAATTTTAACAGGGGAAGAAAGTGGAGATGAGATAACATTAACTTTAAAACTGAAAGAAGCAACTAATACAATTAATTATGTTATTCAACGTGCATATTTAGCACAAAGGTCTAATGAGAGACAAGGTACTGCCAGTACATTAACTAGAGCAGAAGTTAAAGGTGGAGGCCGTAAACCTTGGAGACAAAAAGGAACTGGGAGAGCTCGTGCAGGTTCAAATAGATCACCTTTATGGAAAGGTGGAGGGGTTTCTTTTGGGCCAAAACCAAAATTGTATTCAAATAAAATAAATCGTAAAGAATGGCAATTAAGTTTACGAAGCTTATTAATTGCTAAACAAAAAGATATCACGGTAATAGACAATTTTAATTTTTTAGAATATAAAACAAGTAATATTATTAAAGTATTAAATAGCTTTGGTATAAATTTATTTGAAAATACATTAATTGTAGTTCCAAAAATAGAGGAAAAATTACTTAAATCTACTCGAAATATAAAAACAATTAAATTAATAGTTGCAAATAACTTAAACTTAAAGCAAATTTTATTAGCTAAAAATTTATTAATTACTAAAGATAGTTTAAAAACAATTGAGGAAACTTATAATGGCTAGAATAAAATTTAGTTCAAGTATTGATTTGATCAAATACCCTGTTACGACTATTAAAACAAACTTATTATTAGAAAATAACCAGTATACATTCTTAGTAGATCCTAAACTAACTAAAGTTAGTATAAAAAAAGCAATTGAATTTTTGTTTGATGTAAGTGTTATTAAAGTCAATAGTTGTAACTTACCTAAGAAAAAACGTCGTGTTGGACAATTTACAGGTGTTAGACCTCGTTACAAAAAAGTAATCGTGAAATTAGCAAAGGATAATAAAATTGATCTCTTTTCTACTAACTAATAACATAACTATTAAATAAAGAGGAAGAGGAATAATATTTATGGCTATTCGTATTTGTAAAGTTTATACTGTTGGTACAAGAAATACTGTTTTTTCGTCTTTTGATGAAATAACTAAAACAAAACCAGAAAAAAAATTAATTGGAAGAAATCATCGAAAAAAAGGTCGTAATAATCAAGGTTTAATTACAACACGCCACCATGGTGGTGGTCATAAAAGAAGATATCGTATTATAGATTTTAAACGTAAAAAACATGATATTTTAGGTAATGTTTTTGCTATTGAATATGATCCTAATCGTAACGCTAGGATTGCATTGATTCATTATGAAAATGGTGATAAAACCTATATAATTTGTCCTGATTCTTTAAAAATTGGTAGTAAAATTATGTCTGGGCCAAATGCCCCTGTTGAAATTGGTAATGCATTACCGTTAGAAAATATACCTTTAGGTACCTCTATTCATAATATAGAATTATCCTATAATAAAGGTGGCCAAATTGTTAGGGCAGCAGGAACTTCAGCAAGGATCTTAGCAAAAGAGAATAATTATGTGACATTACGTTTACCCTCTAAAGAAATTAGGATTGTTCATAAAAGTTGTTATGCAACAATTGGTATTGTAAGTAATCGAGATAGTAATAATGTTAAGTTAGGGAAAGCAGGCCGTAAACGTTGGCTTGGTATTAGACCAACAGTGCGTGGTTCTGTTATGAACCCTTGTGACCACCCACATGGTGGTGGAGAAGGTCGTGCAACTATTGGACGTCCAAAAGCT
This sequence comes from Nereocystis luetkeana, assembly GCA_031213475.1. NCBI lineage: Eukaryota > Phaeophyceae > Laminariales > Laminariaceae > Nereocystis > Nereocystis luetkeana. Next base: position 19,924 of record JARUPZ010000806.1, on the reverse strand, counting down.
TATACTCCTTGGGGTAAAGCCGCACTGGGTGTTAAAACAAGAAAAAAAGAAAAGTACAGCGATATTTATATAGTTCGTTCGAGAGTCTAAGACTAATTGTTCTTTTAATTATTTTTATAATTTTATCTTCAAATAAATTTATGGCAAGATCTTTTCGTAAAGGCCCTTTTATAGCTTATCATTTGCTACAAAAAATTGAAAAAATGAATAAAACTGGCAAAAAAGCCTCAATTAAGACTTGGTCACGCTCATCTATGATTATCCCAGCGATGATCGGTCACACAATTTCCGTATACAATGGTAAAAAACATATCCCACTTTTTATATCTGACCAGATTATTGGCCATAAACTTGGGGAATTTATACCAACAAGAAACTTCCGTTCACATATAAAAAGTAGTGATAGACGTACAAAAAAGAAATAAATATTTAACAAATAAATGAAAGATAAACAAACATCAAAAGCTGTCAGCAAATACATTAGAATATCATCACATAAAGTGCGACGTGTTTTAGATCAGATTCGCGGGCGTACATATTTAGAAGCTTTAATGTTATTACAATTTATGCCTTATAGAGCTTGTGGTCCAATTTGGCAAGTATTAAACTCAGCCGCTGCAAATGCTGAAAATAATAATGGTCTGAATAAAGAAGATCTAATTGTTAAGACAGTCTTTGCTGACCAAGGTCCAGTATTACGTAGGTTTAGACCACGTGCACAAGGTAGAGGTTATCAAATTCGTAAACCAACTTGTCATATTACCATAATTTTAGAACCTAATACTTAATAGATTCATAAATAAATTTTTAACAAAACTAATACGAGACTAGATTATGGGACATAAAACACATCCTTTGGGCTTTAGACTAGGGGTTATACAAGAAGATAGATCATTATGGTATAGTGGAACAAATTCTTATATTTCTTTTTTAAAGGAGGACTATACGATTCGAGAATATATCGCTAAATTCCTGATTTCGAATAACGTCGGTTATTCAGGCATTACTAAACTTATTATTAAACGTAATGAGACAAAAAAAAGAATATATATTGAAATACAATCTGTAGTACCTGGTCGTATTGTAGGGAAATCAGGATCATTATTAAGAACACTAGATCAAGAACTTAGTGCACTCCTAAAAAATAAAAAAGTTTTGATTAATATTGTTGAAATTACAAAACCATACACGGAAGCTAGTATATTAGTTGACGTTTTAGTAAAAAAATTAGAAGAGCGGGTTTCATTCAGAAAATGTATCCGAGAAATCCTTCGACGTTATAGAACAGAAGACGAATTAAAAGGAATTAAAGTTCAAATAGCAGGTCGTTTAAATGGAGCTGAGATTGCAAGAACAGAATGGGTTCGTGAAGGACGTGTTCCCCTTCAAACATTACGTGCTAATATTGACTATTCTTATAAAGTAGCTCAAACGACATATGGCATTTTAGGGATTAAAATATGGCTTTTTAAAAATGAGATATTAACGAAAAAAATTATTTAATAACATTACAAAATTTAAGAAAATGCTTAGCCCTAAGAAAACAAAATTCCGAAAACAACATCGTGGTAGATTAAAAGGGAAAGCCTCAAGAGGAAATAAAATTAGTTTTGGTGATTATGCCATTCAAGCATTAGAACCCACTTGGTTAACATCCCGCCAAATTGAAGCTACAAGAAGAACAATTACCCGATATACAAAACGTGGTGGTAAGTTATGGATAACGGTTTTCCCAGACAAACCAGTAACTGCCAGAGCGGCAGAATCAAGAATGGGATCAGGGAAAGGGTCAGTTGACTATTGGGTAGCTGTAGTTAAACCCGGAACTATTTTGTTTGAATTAAGCGGTGTCCCTTTAAAACTTGCAAAAGAAGCAATGTTGATTGCTGCTTATAAATTACCAATTAAAACAAAATTTCTTATAAATTAAAGAAGAAAGTATACCTATTATGAGTCTACCAAAAATCGATGAAATCAAAAATTTAGATAAAAATGAGTTAGAAAATGAGATTTTAAATATAAAAAAACAATTGTTTAAATTGCGTTTAAGACGTGGGGCAAAACAATCTTTTAAATCGCATCAATTTAAACATGGAAAGCATAGATTAGCACAGTTATTAATGATACAAAAAAGTAATTAGAAAATTATCTTAAGGAATAATGATTTATGGTTAAACTGCAGAGACTTGGTATTGTAATAAGCAATAAAATGCAAAAAAGTGTTGTTGTTGCTGTTGAGTATCGTTATAAACATAAGTTTTATTCAAAAATTATAGTTAGAACAAAACGTTATTTAGCACATGATGCAGAGGATATTTGTAATATTGGGGATGAGATATTATTAGAGGAAAGTAGACCATTAAGTAAAAAAAAACGTTGGATAGTAAAAAAAATACTAAATAAAGCAGTAATCGTTAATTAAGGTTTTAAAATTTATTATGATACAACCACAAACGTATTTAACAGTAGCAGATAATACAGGTGCAAAAAAAATTATGTGCATTCGTGTACTAGGTGGTCGTCGCAAATATGCAAGACTTGGTGATATTATTATTGGGGTTGTGAAGGAAGCAACACCAAATATGTCAACTAAAAGATCTGATATTGTTAAAGCTGTTGTTATAAGAACAAAAAAAGCTGTTTCACGTAAAGATGGAACTAGTATTAGTTTTGATGATAATGCAGCTGTTATTATTAACATGGATAAAAACCCAAAAGGTACAAGAATTTTTGGTCCAATTGCAAGAGAAATTCGTGATAAAGATTTTACCAAAATTGTTTCATTAGCACCTGAGGTTATTTAAATGAAGAAGAAAGCTACTTTAAAAATGAAAGTACACGTAAAAATAGGTGAAAAAGTAAAAATAATTTCTGGCCAAGAAAAAGGAAAAGTGGGGCTTGTAAAAAAAATCATAAAACAAGAAAACAAACTTATTATTGAAGGCATTAATATAAGAATTAAACATGTTAAACCTACCCGCCCTGAAGAGAGTGGTGAAATTAAAAGGATTGAATTTCCAATCCATAGTTCAAATGTATCACTTTACCAGGAGTAACATTTTATGATAAATGATAATGAAATTGAGTCAAAAAATTTAAAATTTTTATACAAAGATTTAGTATTCCCGAATTTGGTTAAGCAATTTAATTATACGAATAAACATCAAGTTCCAAAATTGGTTAAAATTCAGCTAAATCGTGGATTAGGTGTCGATGGTCAAAACAACAAAACATTACAAAAGTCTGTTGATGAAATGCGTTTAATCACAGGACAACAACCAATATTAACAAAAGCAAAGAAATCCATAGCAGGTTTTAAAGTTCGAGAAGAAATGGTTTTGGGTATAACAGTAACTCTAAGAAGTAAGAAAATGTATGCTTTCTTAGAAAAATTAATTCACCTTGTTTTACCAAGAATTAGAGATTTTAGAGGTTTAAGTTTAAAAGGTTTTGACCGTAATGGTAATTATAATTTTGGATTAAAAGAGCAGTTGGTATTCCCTGAAATTAGCTATGAAAATGTAGATCAAATAAAAGGCTTTAATATTTCCATAGTAACAACAGCGCAAACAAAAACTGAAGGTATTGCTCTTCTAAAAGAGTTTGGTTTCCCATTAACTGATTAAAAAGGAGTATGAAAATATAGTGACAACAGATATTATTGCAGATACACTGACTCGCATTAGAAATGCAAATTTGGTTCGTCACCAAATTGTCCGAGTTATAAAGACGAAAGTAACGTATTCAGTTGTAAAAATTTTAAAAGAAGAAGGTTATATTTCTAATTTTGAAGAAATTGAAGTTTCTAATCGAAAATATTTATTACTTTGTTTAAAATATCATAGTCAAAAAAGACAACCAATCATTACAGGTATTAAAAGAATAAGCAAACCTGGCTTAAGGATTTATGTTAATAAAAGCAATTTACCTAATGTTTTAAGTAATTTAGGGATAGCTATATTGTCAACTTCCAAAGGAATTCTTACAAATAATAAAGCAAAAAAATTAGGCGTCGGTGGTGAAGTTATTTGTTATATTTGGTAATAAAGGTTTAAATTTATATGGGAAGAATCGGTAAATTACCTATAAAGGTACCATCTAATGTTCAAGTTGAGGTTAATCAAAACAATATCGAGGTTTCAGGACCACATGGGAAACTTTTTCGAAAAATTTCAGATTTAATTTCAGTTGAATTACGCGATAATATTATTTACGTAACTAAAAATGAAAATACAAGAATCGCTAACCAACTTTATGGTCTAAGTAGAACTTTAATTAATAATATGGTGGTTGGAGTTTCACAAAAATTTGAACGTACACTTGAACTTAAAGGGGTTGGTTATCGCGCTCAATTAAAAGATAAAGATTTAGTTCTAAATTTAGGTTATAGCCATCCTGTTTTAATAGCAATACCTATAGGTATCGAGATTAAAGTAGAAAAAAATGTAGGGATAATTATTACTGGGTTTGATAATGAACTTGTTGGTCAATTAGCTGCAACAATAAGAAGTAAACGTCCTCCTGAACCATATAAGGGTAAAGGCATACTATATAAAGGTGAAATTATTAAACGTAAAGTAGGAAAATCAGGGAAATAATAAATTATGGGAAAGAGAGAGAAGAAAATAATTAAAGGTAATAATCTTAAACCACGCTTAGCTGTTTTTCGTTCAAATAAACATATTTACGCTCAAGTTATTGATGATTCCTGTTCAAAAACCATTATAAGTTGTTCTACTTTAGAATTAGAAGTAAAAGCAAAATGCGAAAAAACTTCTAATAAACCCGCTTCAAAAATTGTTGGGGAAATTATTGGTACACGATTATTAGAAGAAAATATTAAAGAAATAATATTTGACAGAGGAAAAAAATCTTATCATGGGAGAATAAAAGAACTAGCCGAAGGTGCTAGGTTAGTTGGGTTAAATTTTTAATAATTATAGGTTTTAAATATAAATTTATTTAGTATTTTAGCACATTTATGACCACTCCAAATAAAAAAATTCGTTGGGAACAAAGGGTAGTAAAAATTTCTCGGGTTTCAAAAGTAGTAAAAGGTGGAAAAAAAATAAGCTTCCGGGCAACGGTTGTGGTTGGTGATATGGAAGAAAGAGTCGGGGTAGGTGTCGGTAAAGCTGAAGAAGTAAGTACTGCTATAAAAAAAGCAGAAACTGATGCAAAAAAAAATGTATTAACTATTCCTATTGCTGAAGGTAAAACAATTCCTCATGCTATGGTTGGTGTATCAGGTGGTTCTAAAGTTTTTATTAGACCTGCGGTACCAGGAACCGGAGTTATTGCTGGTGGTTCGGTACGTATTGTTTTAGAACTTGCAGGTATTAAAAACATTTTATCAAAGCAACTTGGTTCTAATAATCCTTTAAATAATGCTAGGGCTACTATAGTTGCCTTACAAAGTTTAAATACAATTGAGCAAGTGATGCAAAAACGACAAATATCCCTAGAACAAGTGTTAGGTAAATAAGGATAAAACTAAAGAGATTAGTGGAAAAAAATATTTGTTAATATAAGAAAAATATCTATTTATTTAAATTTTTCCATGAATTTACAATTACGAAGTAAAAATACTCCTTCTTTTCGACAACGTTTCTTTTTAACAATTGGCCTACTTACATTAGTTAGGATAGGTAGTTTTATACCGCTTCCGTATATAGATATTAAAACATTTTCTCCTTTGTTAGAATCAAATACTTCAACAACTGCAGTTGCTACGATTTTGAATAGTTTTTCCGGAGGTGAAAACGCTTCTTTTAGTATATTAAGTCTTGGGATTTTACCTAATATAAATGCTTCTATTATAATTCAACTTTTAACTACTATTAACCCAACTCTTTTAAAATTACAAAAAGAAGAAGGGGAATATGGTCGCCGTAAGCTAACAGATTATACCAGATATTTAACTTTTTTTTGTGCAATTATTGAAAGTATTGTCACAACTTATAGTTTTCGTCCATTAATATTTAATTGGAACCTTTTGGTATTAATTCAAATAAGCCTGACATTAATAGCAGGATCAATGATTATTCTATGGTTTAGTGAATTGATTACAAAAGATGGTATAGGTAATGGGTCATCTATATTAATTTGTTTTAATATTGTTTCAAATTTCCCTGATCAACTGAGAGCTATGATTTTAGCTTTGTCAAATCAAAATATTATAGTTAGTTTTTTTATTGGTGGAATATTTCTATTAACAACAATTGGGTGTATTTATATAAATGAAGCAATGGTAAAAATCCCATTGGTTTCTGCAAGTCAATTATTACGTAATGTAAATAAATTTTCATTATGGAATAATAGTAATTTACCTCTTCGCGTTAACCAAGCAGGAGTAATGCCGTTAGTTTTTACTTCTTCGGTAATGGTTATTCTATCTTCTCTTACTAATTTAATCTACGGACAACTTATTAATATCGAATTATTTTCTTTTTTAAATTCTCTCTCTACAAATTTAACTTTAGGGGTTGGGAAAATTTTTTATTGGTCTACCTATGGTATATTAGTCTTTTTTTTTACGTCATTTTATTCAACTATACTTTTAGACCCAAAAGATATGACTGAACAATTTCGTAAAAATTCTGTCACAATAAAAGGAATAACTCCAGGTAAGTCAACACAAAGTTATTTATCAATAACCATTAAACGATTAACAATTTTAAATGCGGTCTTTCTTATTGGGGTTCTTATTCTACTTAATGGTTTAGAATATTTATTACCAGTAAGTAATTTAAATTTACGTGGGTTTGGATTAACTTCTCAACTTATTTTGGTTAATGTTTTAGTAGACACTTTTAGAAAAGTTAGGAATTTATTAAACGCTGAAACTATGTTTTAAATTTTTGAAGTAATTCAATAATTTAAAATGAGTTAAGTTAAAAAAATTATATAATTAAAAAAAAAATATGAAAGTTAGAGCGTCAGTAAAAAAAATGTCGTGAAAAATGTAGAATTATACGTCGCCATGGTCGAGTTCAAGTAATTTGTACTAATCTTAAACATAAGCAACGACAAGGTTAAATTAAAAAAGAAAATGGAGATAAAATATGGTTCGATTTCTTGGAATAGATCTGGCAAACAATAAAAAAATTAAATATGCTTTAACTGGGATATACGGTATTGGTTTATCTAGAGCGCAAGAGATTTTAGACACAGCAGGATTAAAAGATGCTGATGAAGCAGGTGTAAGAACAAAAGATTTGTCTGATGAAGATATTAGTAATCTGAGAAAGGTTTTAGAAAAGAATTACCAACTTGAAGCCGATCTATTCCGTTTAACAAATTTAAATATAAAAAGGTTAATGGAAAATGGTTCGATTAAAGGTCGTCGACATCGCGCAGGTTTACCTGTCCGAGGTCAGCGAACAAGAACTAATGGTAGAACTAGAAGAGGAGGAAAAAAAACGGTGGCAGGAAAAAATAAGTAAACAATATTTAGAAAATTTAACCACAGGTTGGAGAATGTAATAAATGAAAAAAAAAATGAAGCGCACTATTGTTACTGGAACTATGCATGTACACGCTACTTTTAATAATACAATTGTAACGATAAGTGATTTAAATGGAAACACATTATCATGGGCCTCATCGGGGACTGTTGATTTTAAAGGGTCTCGAAAAGGGACGCCATTTGCTTCGCAAAAAGCTGCCGAAAAAGCTGCATTAATAGCTAAAGAGGCATATGGACTTAAGAGGTTAGAAGTTGTGATCAAAGGTTCTGGACCAGGTAGAGAACCTGCTATTAGAGCAGTTTATCAAAAAGGAATAAGAATCGTTTCTATAAAAGATGTAACTTTTATACCTTATAATGGTTGTCGCCCTCCTAAACGTAGAAGAGTTTAAAATGAATTAGCTTAAATTTTTTTCTGCAAAGAATAAAATAATTCAGTTTTATAAAAAGAACTACAACATATATATCTGTTATAGTTCTATACAACTAAAAAACATAGATATTAAAAAAGGAGATAAATAATGAAGATAAATAGTAAATGTAAGTGTGTAGACTTAGATTTATTAAACCGTAATGAATTTTATGGCCATTTTGTTTTTACTTCATTAGAGCAAAGTGAGGGTACTACAATTGGTAATATGTTAAGACGTGCTTTACTTTCAAATTTATATGGTTTTCGGATTACTGGTGTTCGAGTCGCTGGTATAAATAATGAATTCACCCCTTTAGAAGGTGTTCGTGAAGATCTTCTTGAGATCATATTAAATTTAAAAGAAATTATTATATATGATCAAAATAACACGGGTCAAGCTTGTTATGGGCTGTTAAAAGCACAAGGCCCAGCTATAGTGACTGCAGGAGCGCTTACTTTACCTAATGGTATCAAAGTTTTAAATCCCAGTACTCATTTATTAACAATCTCTGATGAATCAGTAATTGAATTAGCAATAAAAATAGAATATGGAAAATCTTATATTCTAGCTAAACACCAAAAACTAGAAGGGGCTACGGATTTTATCCCAATTGACTCTAATTTTGCACCAGTATTAAAGGTTAATTCTTATATTAAACCATTACCGCAGGATGTTGAAAATACAAACGAGGAACTTCACCTAGAAATTTTTACTAACGGCACTTTATTGCCACATCAGGCATTGATACAAGCCCGAAATATGATAGGTTATATGCTCTCAACAATTACTAATATGGAGTTTCCTTGTTTTGATTATAAGGAAATAGAAAAGGAAAAATCTATTAAAAAAGATAGGGTTTCTACAACTCCATCCCTAGAGATTGATAAAACAATAAAAAAAACGAAAGTAAAGCTAAAGAAGGAAACAATTGAAGTTATAAAAACGGAAATGAAGTCCGAAAAAGAAATTGAGATTATAGGAAACAGAGAAAAGCAAGAAAAAGAGAAAACTAATCTTAGTAAAAAAAGTACACCCGAAGAAAGATTATTAAAACGCGTGACTGATATGGAGAGTGGATCTTTAAAAGGCTTGGGTTTATCAAACCGAATAATTAAAGCTTTGAATAAGGTTAATATTAATTTTACTTGGGATTTAATGGAATACCCTTCTCCTAACTTAATAACTATAGAAGGGCTGGGGCCAAAATCAGTAGAAGAAATAAAGAATAAATTAACGCTTTTTTATGAACCACCTAATGGTTAGTAATTTATACTATTGGAATTTTTATCCGCATTCAACTTTATTATAGAATTTAATATTATTATGAAAGATACTTTTATTCCGTCGAAACTTGATTTAAAACAACAATGGTATATAATTGATGCAAAAGATAAATGTTTAGGGAGATTAGCTACGGAAGTGTCTAATTTACTAAGAGGTAAAAATAAAACTATTTTTACACCTTCCCAAGATGTTGGTGATTACATTATAATAGTAAATGCAAGTGAAATAAATGTAAGTGGTAAAAAACGAGTACAAAAATTATACTTTCGTCATTCCGGTCGACCTGGTGGGAAAACAGTTGAAAGTTTTGAAGATTTACAAATTCGTATACCAGAACGTATTCTCGAAAAAGCCATTAAAGGCATGCTCCCAAAAAACCGTTTAGGTCGAAAATTATTTACAAAATTAAAAGTATACAAAGGTCAAGAGCATCCGCATATGTCTCAAAAGCCTCAAAAAATAGAATTATAATAATTAAAGTCTATGACAAGTAAAAACCAAACTAATCCTCATATTTATGGGATTGGTAGAAAAAAAGAATCTACAGCAATCGTATATTTAGTACCTTTTACAGAATCAAATTCTGAAATAACATGTGAAGTAAATGGTCATAAAGCAGAACAATATTTTCAACAAAATTTTACTTACTTAAATCAAATAAGCTTACCTTTAAAAAAAGTTAAATTAGATAAAAAGTATAAAATTATCGCGAATGTTAAAGGCGGTGGGTTAACTGGTCAAGCTGATTCAATAAGATTAGGGATTTCAAGAGCTCTTTGTAAAGTAGATAAAATTAATTTTAGACCTATTTTAAAATTTGAAGGTTTTTTAAAACGTGATGCACGAATTAAAGAACGTCGTAAATATGGTTTAAAAAAAGCTAGAAAAGCTTCTCAGTATTCAAAACGTTAATTCAAAACAATACTTTACTATATACTTATTATAAACATTATTTATATGCCTAAAAAGAATATACATCCAAAATGGTTTAATGATACAAAAGTCTATTATGATGGTCAATTAATCATGATTGTAGGTTCAACAAAACCTGAATTACATGTTGATATCTGGTCAGGTAATCATCCTTTTTACACAGGGTCACAAAGAATAATCGATACAGAAGGTCGTGTTGAAAGGTTCTTAAAAAAATACAAGATTGAAAATGTGGTTAGTTAAAACCTCTAAATTAATTAATTAAAATTTAAATATATGCCAACTATACAACAACTTATTCGAGTACGACGTAAAAAAATCCAACCCCGAACAAAATCACCCGCATTAAAAAGTTGTCCTCAACGTCGAGGTGTATGCACAAGAGTTCATACAATCACTCCAAAAAAACCAAACTCAGCGATACGAAAAGTAGCTCGAGTGAGGTTAACTTCTGGATTTGAAGTTACAGCTTATATTCCTGGTATTGGTCACAACTTGCAAGAACATTCTGTAGTTTTACTTCGTGGGGGAAGGGTGAAAGATTTACCAGGAGTACGTTATCATATCATTAGAGGAACTCTTGATACAATTGGGGTAAAAGATCGACGTCAGGGTCGTTCAAAATATGGGATGAAAAAACCAGTAAAATAAAATAAAAGATTAATAAAATAAATTATGTCACGTCGTACAAATAAAAAAAGACAATTTCCCATAGCTGACTCAGTTTATGATAGTTTTTTAGTAAATTTAATGATATCAAAAATTCTAAAAAGTGGTAAAAAAACTGTAGCACAAAAAATAATTTATGAAGCATTTGATATTATAAAAGAGAGAACAAACAACCAGCCTTTAAAGATTTTTGAAAAAGCTGTAAAAAATGTAAGTCCTGCAGTTAAAATAAAAGCGAAACGTGTGGGAGGTTCGACTTACCAAGTGCCTATTGAAGTAAAAAAATTTCGAGGTATTAATTTAGGTTTATGCTGGATTATTCAATTTGCTAGAGCTCGCTCGGGAAAAACAATAGCAATCAAATTAGCAAATGAAATTATCGATGCTTCTAAAGGCTCCGGTAATGCAATCCGCAAAAAAGATGAAACTCATCGTATGGCAAGATCAAATAAAGCTTTTGCCCATTTCCGTTCTTAAGCATTTTTATTAATTAAATTATATTTAATTAAACGCCAAAAGTAAAAAATATAAAATAATACAAGGACTATATATTATGGCTCGCGAAAAATACGACCGTACGAAACCACATATCAATATTGGAACAATTGGACATGTAGATCATGGTAAAACTACATTAACTGCTGCTATTACAGCTGTTCTATCACTTACAGGGGATGTTACTAATGCAAAAAAATATGAAGATATTGATGCAGCACCTGAAGAACGTGCACGTGGTATTACAATAAACACAGCACATGTAGAGTATGAAACAGAAAGTCGTCATTATGCTCATGTAGATTGTCCAGGACATGCAGATTATGTTAAAAATATGATTACTGGTGCTGCACAAATGGATGGAGCAATTTTAGTTGTTTCAGCAGCTGATGGTCCTATGCCTCAAACACGTGAGCATATTTTATTATCTAAACAAGTTGGTGTACCACATATTGTAGTATTCTTGAATAAAGAAGACCAGGTAGACGATCTTGAATTAGTAGAATTAGTGGAACTAGAAGTTAGAGAACTATTATCTAATTACGATTTCCCTGGTGATGATATACCAATACTTACTGGTTCCGCTTTACAAGCTCTTGATGCTATTAACAATGAGCCTGCTTTAAAAAAGGGTGAGAATAAATGGGTTGATAAAATTTATAGTCTAATGGATTCGGTTGATAGTTATATCCCAACACCAATCCGTGATGTTGATAAACCATTCCTAATGGCGATTGAAGATGTTTTTTCAATTACTGGCCGAGGAACAGTTGCTACCGGTAAAATTGACCGTGGTATTGTGAAAGTAGGTGAAACAGTAGATCTAGTTGGTTTAGGTGATACTAAATCAACAACAGTAACTGGTGTTGAAATGTTCCAAAAAACTTTAGATGAAGGTGTTGCAGGAGATAATGTAGGTATTTTATTACGTGGGTTACAAAAAGATGAGATAGAACGTGGAATGGTTTTATCAAAACCTGGAACAATTACACCACATAATACTTTTGAATCTGAACTTTATATTTTAACAAAAGAAGAAGGTGGTCGCCATACTCCGTTTTTCCCAGGATATAGACCTCAATTCTATGTACGAACAACAGATGTTACCGGTGAGATTATAAGTTTTATTACTGATGAAGGTGAAAAAACATTAATGGTTATGCCAGGTGACCGTGTTAAAATGACAGCAAAATTAATTTCGTTAATTGCGATTGAAGAAGGAATGCGATTTGCTATTCGTGAAGGTGGTCGAACTATTGGTGCTGGTGTTGTTTCAAAAATTATTCAATAAGTTATATTTTTATGTCAAAAGAAAAAATACGAATTATTTTACAGTCTTTTAATCATTTAGTTTTAAATGAATGCTGCAAAAAAATATTAGATGCTTTAGCGAATGAAAAATCTATTTTAAATGTAGCGGGCCCTATATCATTCCCTACAAAAAAAAGATCATATTGTGTTTTAAGATCCCCACATGTAAATAAGGACTCTCGAGAGCAGTTTGAAATCCGTCGATATAAAAAGATTATTGACATTCAATCCGATTCGAAAGAAATTGTTAATACGCTATTAGTATTAGATCTTTCACCAGGTGTATCGACTGAATTATATAGTTATAAATAATACTTAAACTTAAACTTATATTTATAAGTTTAAGTTTAAGTTTAAGTTTAAATACTATGCTGCTATTAATTCTTCTTGTTTAAAATTCGATGTATTTGTACCACTATAATTGACTTTTACAAATCTAACTAATACAGGGTAATTTGAAGCCACTTTTTCGACTATTACAACAGTTCCAACATCGTTATACCAATATGATTCTTTTCTTAAAATACGTACTTTTGCGCCTTTTTCTACCATAGTATTTTAGTCAGTTTAAAATAATTTAATTAATAGTTATAAATGTAATTATATTTTGTTTTTGATTAAGTTTACATAAAATTTTTATTTAGTTGTTTTTTAATCTGATATGTGTTAATAATATAATATTATTAACGTGTACTAAGGAGAGGCATTTATGAAAAATGAAACCCCAAAGATTTTCTATATACTTTTGGTTGGTTTAGCAGTTATTTCAGGTTTTGTTTATTTTAAGTGGGACAATTTTTTAGAATTAGGGAGTAATTTAATTAATTTTAAAGATAGTCACCCAAGTCAAATGATTTCTTTTGATAAATTTTTAAGTTATTTAGAAAATGGTGATATAAAAAAAGTAGATTTATATGAAAATGCTGAAATCGTAGTATTTGATGCTTTTGGGTCTTTAGGGGATAAATTACAGCATATTGGGGTAAAAGTACCTATCCGTAATTCATCTTTAATTTTAAAATTAAGAGAATTTCAAATAGACTTTACAGCTCACCCAGCTGTTACTTTTGAATCAGCATGGTCTATTCTAAGTGCTCTTTTAGTTCCAGTTTTACTTTTAGTTGTTTTCCAACTATTTTTTTCTGAAGGTAGTAATTATGACTTCTTTGGTAACTTACGTAAAGCTCGTGCAAAAATTCAATTAGATGCAAATACTGGTGTTTCCTTTAGTGATGTTGCTGGTATTGATGAAGCTAAACAAGAATTCGAAGAATTTGTTTCCTTTCTTAAAATGCCACAATTATTTACAGCCGTTGGTGCTAACCCTCCAAAAGGAGTTATCATAGTTGGTCCCCCTGGAACAGGTAAAACTTTATTAGCAAAAGCAATTGCAGGAGAAGCAGGTGTACCATTTATTAGTATTTCTGGCTCAGAATTTGTTGAAATGTTCGTTGGGATAGGTGCTTCCCGCGTTCGTGATTTATTTGAGACAGCAGAGCGAAATTCTCCATGTATTTTATTTATTGATGAGATTGATGCAATCGGTAGACAAAGGGGAACAGGTGTTGGAGGAACTAATGATGAGAGAGAACAAACATTAAATCAAATTTTAACTGAGATGGATGGGTTTAAGCCTACAAGTGGTATAATTGTTATTGCAGCTACAAACAGAGCTGATGTTTTAGATTCTGCTTTATTACGTCCTGGGCGTTTTGACCGACAAATAACAGTTAACTTGCCAGATATATATGGGCGTATAGAGATTTTGAAGGTTCATAGTCGAAATAAAAATATAGACTCTAAAACATCTCTTAAATTTATTGCACAAAGAACTGCTGGTTTTTCAGGTGCTGATTTAGCTAATATACTTAACGAGGCTGCGATTTTAACAGCCCGTGCTAACTTGGAAACAATCTCAATTAAACAAATATATACAGCTATTGAAAGAATTATTGCCGGTCTAGAGGGGGTGCTTTTAAATGATTCTCGAAATAAAAGGTTAGTTGCTTACCATGAAGTTGGACACGCGTTAGCTGGTACTTTGTTAAAAAATCATGATGATGTTCAAAAAGTAACCTTAATTCCTCGTGGGCGTGCTCAAGGATTAACTTGGTTTACACCAGATGAGCAACCTCTTTTAACGAGAGGCCAATTATCTTCTAGATTAATAGGTACCCTTGGTGGAAGAGCAGCAGAAAAAGTTATTTTTGGAAAAATGGAAATAACAAGTGGTGCTAGTAATGACTTTTTTAAAGTAAATTCTTTAGCTAGACAAATGGTTACAAGATTTGGTATGTCTAGTTTAACGCCAATGGCTATGGACCTACCACAACCTTCAATCTTCTTTGGTCGACGTTTACAAACAAGACCCGATTGTTTCCTTGATGTTGCGGATCAAATTGATATGCAAATTATTGAAATTGTTGAAGATGGGTTTGATAAGGCTTGTACTATATTAGAAAGAAACCGTTTATTATTAGACCAATTAGCGACATTATTAACACAAATTGAAACAATTGATGGGAAAGATTTCGAAAAATTTGTAAGTAGTTATACTGGGTTACCAAAAAAAACTAAATTACAACCATTATCGTAATATCTTAAATTATAGGTAATGTTTACTTTATTATATTTTATTTTTAAAATAAAATATAATAAAGTGAACATTACCTATAATTTAAGTTAATTGCCTAAACTTTGCCAATCTACATCAACATCATTTAAAATTAATGATGAATTATAAATTTGTAAAATAATTAATAAAAAAACTAAAAATAATAGCATAGCTATACCCATAAGTAATGTTGTAGCCCAACCTGGTGCTACTTTACCATATTCAGAATTTAAAGGTCTTAAAATATCACCTAATTTTGTTTTGAAAGCCATAATGTAATAAAGTTTAAGTTAATTAATAACAATTTCTTGTCAGTATAGTAATTTAATAATTATAAATAAAATAAAAACTATGGAAACATCTACAATTTTAATAATTTTTGTATCTAGCTTATTAATAGGGATAACTGCGTATTCAACTTATACGGCGTTTGGGCCGGGGTCAAAATTTTTGAGAGATCCCTTTGAGGAACATGAAGATTAATACTTATAAATTAATTTTATGGTTTATCTTTTCTTATCTATATAAAATTAAAATTTCATAAGATAAGAAAAGATAAATCATAAATAATTATTCTTTAAGTATTTTAGGTGGATCACGGAAGAAAACAGCAAAAAAGAGAACCATTAGTGTTCCTATCAATAAAGTTGCATACACTAATGCTGGTTGTGAAAGTTGTGAAAAGTCTATGCCCATATTTTTTCCTTTTAATTAATTAAAAAAATAAATTATACTACACCCTGTTTACGAGTTGTTTCATCACCTAATTTTTGGAATGCACCAAATTCTACTTGTTCAGTAACTTCTGAACCAATACCAGTAAACACATCACGGAAGATAGTACGTGAACCATGCCATAAATGACCTAAGAAGAATAATAATGCTAAATTTAAATGACCAAAAGTATACCAACCACGTGGGCTACTTCTAAATACTCCATCAGATTCTAAACTTGTTCTGTCAAACTCAAAAACTTCACCAAGTTGAGCTTTACGAGCAAACTTTTTCACTGTTGGTGCATCTTTAAATGATTGTCCATTTAATTTACCACCATAGAAACTAACATTAACACCAACTTGTTCTATGCTATATTTAGATTCAGCACGTCTGAATGGTATATCTGCACGAATAATTCCATCTTTATCAATTAAAATTACAGGGAAAGTTTCAAAGAAAGCCGGCATACGACGTACAGCTAATTCTCGACCTTCGCGGTCTCTAAAAATTGGATGTCCTAACCAAGCTTCTGCGATTCCATCACCTTTATTCATAGGACCAGATCTAAATAAACCACCTTTCGCTGGGTTATTACCAATATAGTCATAGAAAGCTAATTTATCAGGAAGACTTGACCAAGCTTCACTTTCAGATAAACCTTCATTTAATGAAACTTCAACACGACGTTCAATTTCTTGTTGGAAATATCCACTATCCCATTGGTATCTTGTTGGTCCAAATAATTCAATTGGAGTTGTTGCAGAACCATACCACATTGTTCCTGAAGTAATAAAAGCTGCAAAAAAGACAGCTGCAATACTACTAGATAATACTGTTTCGATATTACCCATTCGTAATGCACGGTATAAACGCTGAGGAGGTCGTAAAGTTAAATGAAAACCACCTGCTAAGACTCCAAAGCTTCCTGCCGCCATATGATGTGAGGCAATTCCACCAGGATTGAAAGGATTAAAACCTGAAGCTCCCCATGAAGGTGCTACTGGTTGAACTTGACCTGTTAATCCATAAGCATCGGAAACCCAAATACCAGGACCAAAAAATCCAGTTACATGGAATGCACCAAAACCAAAACATAATAAACCAGATAAGAATAAATGTATACCAAAAATTTTCGGTAAATCTAAAGAAGGCTCACCTGTTCTTGGGTCACGGAATAATTCAAGATCCCAATAAACCCAATGCCAAACGGCAGCTAGGAAACATAAACCTGATAATATAATATGGCTATATGCTACTCCTTCGTAACACCATAAACTTACAATTGGTTCAGATCTTTCTCCAGCAATATCCCATCCTGTCCATGAGTCAGAAACACCTAATCTAGTCATAAAAGGCATAACAAACATACCTTGACGCCACATTGGGTTTAAAATAGGGTCTGAGAAATCAAATATAGATAATTCGTATAATGCCATTGAACCAGCCCATCCTGCAACTAATCCTGTATGCATTAAATGAACTGCAATTAATCGGCCTGGGTCGTTAAGAACTACAGTATGAACACGGTACCATGGTAATGCCATTTGTTATAAGCTCCTATTAAGTGAACATGTTTTTGACTTTCTTACTATGAAATTTGTATATAAGAATTATAACGTTGACAAATTATCTAACTACTTGTAATATATATTACGTTATTATTTAGATTAAAATAAATTTTGCTTGTAATATTTATTATTTTTAAACCAAATTTAATTGTATGGGATTTAATATACACGTTGTAAACGCAGATTTAGGTATTGATAAAGTTATTGACTGTCCTGACGACCAAACTATTTTAGAAGCAGCTGAAGAGCAAGACTTAAACCTTCCATATTCTTGCCGTGCTGGTGCTTGTTCGTCATGTACAGGTAAATTAACAGCAGGTACTGTAGAGCAATCAGAGCAAGCTTTTTTAGAGGAAGAGCAACTTGAAAAAGGCTTCATATTAACTTGTGTAGCTTACCCTCAATCAGATTGTGAAGTCGAATCTCATGCAGAAGAAGATATATTCTAAAAAATTGAAAAGTCTTTATTGAAATAATTGTTTAATTACTCCTTTAGTAAATCTAAAGATCAGTCATGTTTTTCTACCTAGTGTAGAAAAACATGACTGATCTTTAGATTTACTAAAGGAGTAATTAAACAATTATTTCAGAGTTACAACTGCACCAGCATCCTCAAGCGTCTTTTTAGTTTCTTCCGCAGCGGCTTTTGTTAACCCTTCTTTTATAACTTTTGGTGTATTCTCAACTAATTCTTTAGCTTCTTTTAATCCTAGTTCTGTTAAAGAGCGAACTATTTTTAAGATAGGTATCTTTTTATCTTTAGGTACTTCATCTAAACTTACATCAAATTCTGTTTTTTCTTCCGCTGCTTCACCATTGTCCGAAGCTGATCCACCTTGGCTCATCATCATAACTCCACCACCAGCAGATGCATCGACATCAAATGTTTCCTCTATAGCTTTAACTAGTTCTGCTGCTTCTAATAAAGTTAATGTTTTTAGTTCATCGATTAAAGTCGAAATTTTTTCAGTCATATTTTTATTTTTTATTTTTTAATTCGTTTGTCAAAAGATAATTATTAGTTTAATTTTAATTAATTTAAGGCTTTAAAGCAGCAATATCAATTTCGATTGAAGGTCCCATTGTACTACAAATATGAAAAGTTTTAAAATAACGTCCCTTTACTCCAGGAGGTTTATTATTTTCAATTGAAGTATAGACAGCAAATAGGTTTTCTAATAAATCAGAATCAGCAAAATTACTTTTTCCAATCAATAAATGAACAATACCTGTCTTATCTGCTCTATATTCTAATTTACCCTTTTTAAATTCTTCTAAAGTTAATTTTACATCAGTTGTTACTGTACCAGCTTTTGGTGAGGGCATTAATCCTTTTGGACCTAAGATTCTACCTAACTTAGCTAATTTTGGCATCATATCAGGTGTAGCAATTAATATATCGAAATTTATATCACCTTTAGTAATTGTTTCGATTAAGTCATCAGAACCAATTATATCAGCTAATTCTTTATATTCTGTTGTAATACTTTCTAAAGGCATTAATACTGCAATACGTTTGGTATTACCAGTACCTTTAGGTAAAATTAGGGTACTTCGTAATTGTTGGTCACTATATTTTGGATCAATTGATAAAGAAATATGTGCTTCAACTGATTCTATAAATTTGGCATTTGCAGTTTCTTTTAAAATACGAATTGCATCATTTTGACTATATAAGCGTTTTTCTACTTTTTGTCTGTTCTCTTTCGTTCGCTTATTTAATTTCCTCATTCTTTTTTTGGACCCGTTATTTAAAATTTGTTAAATGTTAATCAGTTATTGTGATTCCCATATTTTTTGCAGTCCCTGCAATAATTTTAACAGCACTATCTAAATTTGTTGTATTTAAATCCGGTAATTTAATTTCGGCTATTTTTTTTATTTCATCTATTGTGATTGACCCTACTACTTGTCTATTTGGTTCTGACGCACCTTTTTTTATATTAGTAGCTTTAACTAACAAAACTGAAGCTGGTGGAGTTTTTAGTATAAATGTATAAGATCTATCTTCATATACTGATATTTCTACTGGGATGATTAAACCAATTTGATCAGCTGTTTTTGCATTGTATTCTTTACAAAAAGCTGAGATATTAACCCCGTGTTGACTAAGAGCTGGACCTACTGGAGGTGCAGGAACAGCTTTACCTGCAGATAAAGCAAGTTTTATTATGCTAGTTACTTTTTTTGCCATATATATATTTTTTTTTGAATTTAATAATTTTAAAATTAAAAATTTATTATAAGATTTCTAGTTTTTAATTTTATACGATACGCGCCCTGAAGGATTTGAACCCTCGACACTAGGTTTTGGAGACCTATGTTCTACCAACTGAACTAAGGACGCTCTAGATACCAAATACAAAAGTATTAAAACATAGAGTAAACCAATTCTATCTTCTAGGTCAAATTGACTTTTAACTAATTAGTAGGTATAAAAAAATTTATTCTA
>JARUPZ010000805.1:0-28869 GCA_031213475.1 Nereocystis luetkeana | reverse complement strand
GCCTACGGACACGTTTCCTTCGCCATTAGCAGCACGTCACGTGATCTCACTCACACATGCGCGTCGTACGTACTAAGCCTATCCTCTCACACTGGTACGTATAACACCCCCTCCTACCTACGAGTACCGGTGCGTAGTACCATCAACATATTACAATACTGGTGAGAGAGAGATTCATACAGCGAGATGGCACTACTCCGGGGGACCATAGTTAATAGGACCTACGGTACACACAAAAACCTACGTGTTTCCGTATTTTTTACTAACAATATTTTGTCCCGATTACTGTGGTCCCCCGTAATAGATACCGATAAAGCGGCGATATCGATAGGAGCGGTATGTATCGGCAGAGGGACGATATCTATCGGTAGACAGATAGCAGCGGCCTGGCCTACGAAATTTTGGCGCGGTCAGCAACTGGTGACCACTCTAGGGCTCCTCTTCAGCCTCAAGCACCACCCCGCGATCAGCGCAGCTCTATACACCCCACCCTCGCTCACCCCCGCCCCCGCACTACACCGGAAACTAAATCAACTCATTGAAGCTGTCCTCCGTATGCAAGAAAACCCGCCTCACAAGCGGTTCTTAGTAGGATGCAGCTCGCCCTTCATGGGACTCGCCGGACACCTCACGGCGGTTCGCGCTTGGTGCAAGCATGGTCTGTCTGGTCGTTGAAAACCCGATATGCCCCGTCCCGGCATTGTAGGGATGCGAGGGTCTATGGTCACACGACTACGGCCATGCATGAGATCGAGTACATCTCTCCTATCGAGTAGACCCCCCCCCCCCCCCCCCCCCCCCCCCCCACGCACAAGGTCCGGAACTCGATTCGTAAAAAGAAGCAAAAAAATACGCGGCAGTTTTTTTCTGGCTGTTTCCTTCGGTTCTTTCCGTTCGCGTATATACCCCAAGTCACTCTCCCCCCCCCCCCCCCCCTCTCACCTCCTCCCCCGCGCACCCAAAGATCATAGAAAACCTTTTTTTTGTTTCAGGAAAATCAAACATTTCAGCGCTTGCGCTCCTCGACTTTATCATCGTAATTATTGTGTACCTTGTTACCACCACCCATTCTCAGGTGGAGTTCACCCCCTGCCACACGCCCTTCGACAAAAGCGGGGTCTACTTCTTCATCGTCCCCAAGTTCCACCGGACAGGAACGTTTCGCCTGGTATTCCACGTAATGCCTGCCCAGCTGTACAGCAACGCCGTCGTCCCGGTCGCCGCTCCTGATCCCGGGGTTTCCGCCACGGGCGAGGCTGGGAGGGGGGGGGGCTGTGACGCTCCCGCCGAGAAGGGCGTTCAACGTCAAGCCGCTCGAGTTTACCGTTCAGGTGTGATGGGCGAGGGGGGGGGGGGGGGGGGAGTGTACTCGATAGATGTACTCGATCTCATGCATGGCCGCAGTCGTATGACCATAGACATAACGGGGGGGGGGGGGGGGGGGGATGCCAGAGGGTGTTGTAGTGCAAGAACGACTCTGATGTCTGCTGCTCTTGGCGGAAGTGCCCAACCTTCTTCAGGACCGCTGTCCCGTTTTGGGGACAAATTACTTGGAGTTTGTGTGATTTTGGCCCCTAAACGGGAGTGCAGTTCTAAAAGGGTTTTAAGCGCTCCTTGCATTTCCAGAGTGATGCAGAGCCTGGTGTGCCATGTGGGTACGGTACGCGTTCAATATATGCATCATGTGTTGTTTTGGGTGTGATACTCGACACCAGGTACCTGTTATGTTTCTACGTATCAGGTATATACCGCTAGCTGTTTTTGGGTTTTTGGTAGTGTGTTGTGAGTGGCAGTGTAGTTGGGTACCAAACCGCTTACATGTAGTGCAGGCGGCTTGGGCGTCTGTGCTGTGAGAGGCGTATTTTTTTACTCTGTTTTTAC
The DNA here is from genome assembly GCA_031213475.1 of Nereocystis luetkeana. NCBI lineage: Eukaryota > Phaeophyceae > Laminariales > Laminariaceae > Nereocystis > Nereocystis luetkeana. The sequence continues at coordinate 26,988 of JARUPZ010000805.1, read as the reverse complement.
TCTACACGAAGCCGTACTCAGCGCGACCTACTGCGTGCTCTACTGCGGCAGGCCGACAGTCGATGGGTTGGGATTGAGGGGGGGGGAGTGGGAGGGCTGGGAGGGGGGGAATGGGGGCGGAATGGGGGCGGAGGTACTCATGTCATGCATGGCCGTAGTCGTATGGCAGTATACCCTCGCATCCCCACAGTGCTGGGAAGGAGCACGTCGGGTTTTCACCGACCAGGCAGACATTGCTTGCACCAAGCGCGAAGCAAAGGGGGAGATGCATCCTGCTAATAACCGCTTATGAGGCGTACTTTCTTGCATATGGATAACAGCGTCGCGGGGGAGGGGGGGGGGGGGGGGGTGAAAGCTGGGGGGGGGGGGGGTTGGGGGGGGGGGGGGGGGGGGTGAAAGCTGAAGCGAAGGGCCGTGGACTGATAGCTGACATGACAAATAAAGTGCCCGGTTATTATTTGTTTAGTTATTTTTTGTTTTTTGCTCAGCGGCACGACAGGTCGCATGCAGAATGACCGCTGCTTGTTTGCGCTACTTTAGTGCGCTTGCGCAGGACGGTTGGGGGGGGGGGGGGGTACCGATGATGAAGCAAGCGTGTGTAGCGTACACGAAGCGCGCATTTTTTTTTGCGGATGAGGTGCGGCATAGAAGACGTGCCGTGGTCGGCGCTCTTTTTCGTTCGTTTTTTTTTGTCGTTTTCAAATTTTGTGTTACGTGTTTTTTTCCCCCCCTCGCTCATTTCGCGTTCCCTTTTTTTTTCTTTTTTTTCTTTTTTGCATTTTTGTCCTCTCTCGGTTTACTACTTTTTGTTCTTCACTGCCCGTGTTGTCTTTGTTTGTTTTTTGGTTTTCGTTCACACGAGTATTTTGTTTTTTGGCTCCGCTGCTGCTGCTGCTGCTGCTGCTGCTGCTGCTGCTGCCGCTGGTGTCACACCTGGTGCATCTACCAAGCATGTTTCCAGAACCTGTCCTTTCTCTCTCTCTTGTCTTCGCTCTCCCTCTCTCTGTCGCGAGGGTAGGTCAGCCCCCGGTTCACGTACACGGGGGCCGTGGCGGCCCTTCACAAGCTCCGAGCTGTTCACTTCCTGAAGCACCGGCACCGCGAGGAAAGGGCCGCGCTAGCCGTCGACCTCGACCTCCCCTTCGACAGCGAAGAGGTGAGTATTTGCGCGCACCTTCGGCAGACCATCTACAGATCATTCCCACAGCAGTTCATGATCTGCAGTAAACGTTTCAGGGCAGATAGATAGATAGGTAGATAGATAGGTAGATATATAGGTAGATATATAGATAGATAGATAGATCCCTGATCTTTGTGATCAGATCTGGCTCGTGTTGGCGGGTGGGAAGAGTATGGTCTGCATGGTCTATGGCAGGATAGGGCGCACAGTTCATGGTTTACTTAAATCGCCATGTGTCCGACGTCTGTAGCGTTGTAAATGTTGCTTACAGAGCAGTACACGTATTGGAGAACGTATCGGTAGTGTATCTACTGCTCTTTTTTCTTGCTTGTGGACCTACTATGGTACAGTAGGTTCTATTGTTTTTCAAGCAGGTGCTTTCTGTTTTATTCCGGTAGGTTAGCGCCGCCTCATGTTGATAACTGGTATCAATACGTAGTAGGGTACACCGTACAAGAGGTTCTGCACAAACAGCAGCCTATGCTGCAGTAGGGCTATACAGTGGTATCAAGGCGTTTCGCGCAATACCTACGAGCCCCCCCCCCCCCCCCCTCCCCTCCCCCTTCCCCACCGCCGGGGCCTCCGGATGACGTCGTGAGTAAAGTAGTCCGTTTGACCGAAACCGACTTTACATGGATAAACGATTTTTTCGTGTTCGCCAATTTTACCGATTATAGTGTTTGATCGATTTCCGACTTTGACCGATAACCGACTTTCACTGTTTACCGACTTTTACCTGTTATCGATCAGAAACTTTGACCGAGTACCCCGACTTTTGCCGATTACCGACTTTGACGGATTACCGACCTCTCGGTACAGTACCGATTCTTTTTTTTTTAGCCAGTCAGCGCACACGTTCATCTCTCTCTTGTTGCCCTCCCCTCCCCCCCCCGCCTTCCCCTCCGCTCTCCCATCCCTTGAAATAGGTGGTATGCTTGAAGGCAGGCCTGCTTACGGTGTTGAACGCCCTCCCAAAGGGTTCGCTGAAGGAGGGGGGGGCGCCGGAACCGATGTCGCCAGGGGGCGGCGGGGGCGATGGGTCGGAAGCGGACGGTGGCGCGGAACGCGGGCTAACCGCTGCCTCTTCGGGTTGGACAGCCGCGCTCCGGGACTGTTGGCTTCCGCACGTGGGTTCGGCGGCTACGAGCCAGGTATGTGTGATGGTTGTCTTGTGTCCTACGCCTTTGTTTTTTCTTTTTTTTTTTGGGGGGGGGAGGCTGTGGTAGATGTTTATTGAGCTGCTGTTGCTTTAGGAAAGGAGGGAGGACGAGGAAGGAACGGGGAGAGGCGGTGGGGGGGGCGGGGGGGTATTCATTTTTTGCTTGCCTTTGTCGTTTGACCATTGACCACGCATCCCGTTCGAGACGGAGCACCGTTCCTGCTGCTGATAGAGACACCTCCAACAATTGGGCGCTCATTACGTTGTTTCCATACATTACATATTAATAGTTTTTTTTCGCTAAGCTTATCCCCTTCCTGTTTGGCCGCCTGTGGCCACCATCTATCTCCTATGATAGCGATCGTTTTCTCGCTGCTATCTATCAATAGGGTATGTATCATGTTGCCTGCCTCACCAATTGTGACCATTAACCACGCATCCCGCTCGAGACGGAGAGGGGGGGGTGTGGTAGAGGATGGTGAGGCGCTTTTTGTAAAGGTTTCCTGGGTTATCGCAATGGGCGCAGCAGGTGTGGTGTGCCGCAAAGAGATACGTAGCGTTGTTTTTTTTTTTGTGGCGCGTGCTGTAGTGTTTTTGCTTCGCGGTTGCGCTGCGCTGCGGTCACAATGCTTGAGTGTTGGATGAGCTGTACAAACAAAACGTGTCATACGGTCGACTTTTGCTGATTGTATGTGTTTGGTTGCCATTTTTTGGGGGGATTGGAGGAAGTCACCCACCACCGCTGTCGCTGTGGCTGTTGCTTTTCGCAGTAGCTTTCCCCCGATCATTTTGTTTTTGTTCCATGTTGGCTTTTGCTCCGTTTGTCCGCAAAAAGTTTTTTTCAAGTATTTCCTTTTTGTGGGCACATTTCGTTTTCGTTCAAAACGTTTCTTTCGGTTTTAATTTATTTCCCTTCTGTGGACACATTTCGTTTTCGTTCAGAATTTTTCCTTGTTTTGGAATTAATCACTTCTGCAGGCACGTTTCGTTCTGTTACAAATTGATTCCTTGTTAGGTAGTTGCCTTATCCAATTTGTTTCCTTCTTAAGGAGGATTAACCTTCTGTGGACGCTTTTTATATAAATATTTTTTTTTAATGTTTCCTTCTTTCTTGTTTATTTTTTTCCTTCCTGGGCACGTGTTGTTCTATTCGATTTGTCGAATGTTTCCCTTCACTGCGTTTTTGTTTTCCTTTTGTGCGTGAGCATTTTTTTTTTAACCGAACAAGCACATGACGTTTTGTTTCGCATATAAAACTAAATAATAAAACATTTTGCTTGTGTGTGTGTGTGTGTCTGTCTTTCTCGGGTTGGAATCGCGCAGGAGTTGATGGAAGCGCTGCTGCTGCTAGAATCGTGTCTTGACCCTAAGTGGTTGAAGCCGTGGTACCGGCCGGCTCAGCAGAAGATGCAATCGACGTCGTACCTGCTCAGGCTGTCGACGCCGGCGGCGGTGGGTCTCCATCTCTTCGCGCTCGACCGCGCCATCCTCTACGATAAGGTATGACACCAGGATAGGGTACGGTACTACAGTAGGATGAGGTATGAAACTACTGTAGGATAAGGTATGATACAGTGGGAAGGTGCGCTATTATTACTGCGACACCGTTTCGAGACTACGATAAGGTGTGAAACCAGGATAAGGTACGGTACTAGGATAAGGTATGATATTTACTGCAGTAGAAATAAGGTACGGCAAGGTATGGCATTATGATCAGGCACGATACGGCGTGCTGTTATTACTACGACACCGTTTCGAGGCGACGATAAGGTACGATAGTAAGGTGCGATACTAGGATAAGGTACTATGATAAGGTACGATAACGTGTGACGCTATCAGAACGACAAGGTTTGATACAACGGAAAAGGTACGACAAGGTATGATACTACGAAAAAGGAATGACAAGGTTTGATACTACAAACTCCGAAAGCTTGGAATTTAAACAGTACGAGGGGGCGACGTTAAATTTACGGGAAAGAGAGAGGGGGGGCAGGAGAGAGGGAGAGACACAGAGAGAGGGAGCCGGGGGGGGGGCGACGAGAGACAGAGAGAAAGAGGGAGAGAGAGAGAGAGAGAGAGAGAGAGAGAGAGAGAGTCAACGGAGACCAACAACCGCAACCGAACGCCGTTCACCCTCCACCCCCTGCTCTCTCCTCTCCTTCCCACAGGTTTCCACTACGGTCCACCGCGGCTCCCGCCTCCGCAACGGCATCCAACTCCGAGAGCGTCCCGGCGGCCCCGCTTCGAGCCATAGCGGCGTCGGCGTGGGTGCAAACGGGAGGCGCTCTAGACCCCCCCTCCAGGCTGAGTCTCCCAAACCGCGCGGACGACAGTCTCGGACGAGTCGGGCGGCGGAAGGGAAGGATACGGAGGGGGCGACTCGATCCCCTGCCCGCCGCGGCAGAAAAAACGTTCGGGAAACCCGGACACGCGGCGGCGGGAGCGGTCGACAGCCGTCTCCGGGTTCCTGGGAAGAGGACGATGATGACGATGAGGAGGACGAGGAGGATGGTAGTGGAGAAGAGGAGGAGGAGGACGAAGAGGAGGAGGAAGAGTGGGGGGCGGGTCGGAGCGCGCGGGGTGGAAGTGGGCGGAGCGCAGGGCGGAAAAATAGAAGCCAGAAGAAACGCGGCTACCAAGAGGAAGAGGAGGAGGAGGAGGAGGAGGAGGAGGAAGACGAGGAGGAGGAGGAGGAGGAGGAGGAGGGTGAAGAGGAGGAGGAAGAGGAGGCGAACAGTGGAGGGGGGGGGGCGGTATGCCGGACAGCTGGGGCGACCTTCGGCGGCGGCGGCGGCGGCGACGGACAGCCGGCGGGAGCAAGAGCGCGCCAATAAAAGGCGCAAGAGGGCGGAGGGAATGGTTGCCAGTGCTGGCGGCGGCGACGGCGACGGTGACGGCGCCGATGTGATGGCCACCGGCACCTGGACCTGCCCCATCTGCACGGTGAGCAACGTGCTCGAGAACGACAAGTGCGAGCTTTGCTCGCAGCGCCGGCCGGCGGCGGCGATTCCTAGGGGCACCCGAAAGCGGCAGCGGCAACCGAGCGTCTACCCTCCTCCGGTAGCAGACAACGACGACGAGGACGCCGGCGGTAACGCGGGCGTTGAAGGCGGCGACGGAAGCGGGGACGAGGGAGATGAGTCCGACTCGGGTGGCGACCCGTCGGGCGTTGTGGCGGGGGCGACGTCGATGGCTGCGGTGGGAGGGGGGGGGGGGGGTCGAGCGCGGGGACAAGAGCGCGGCTCCGCTGGTTCCGGCGGCGGTAGTGGCCGCGGTAGTGGTGGCCGGGGCGGCGGTGGCAGTGGCGGTGGAGGCGGAAACGCCCGACGGCGCGCAACTGCGTCGTCATCCGGAGACGCCTCAAGGCAGCGACGGAAAGTCGCTCGCGTTAACTACGCGGAAGTCAACGAAGAAGAAGAGGGCGCTAGGCCCGCCGGAGGCGGGCGCGGACGCGGGGGGGGCGGCGGCGCGGGGAGTCGGAGAGGGGGCCGCGGGGGGAGGGGCGGGGGGGGGCAGGCGAGGCGCCGCCCCCTCCGGCTCAAGGATGAGCTGCGGCGGGGCGCGAAGGAGGAGGAGGGTCTCCCTGACGAGGTGCGGGCGTTCCGGAGCCGGGTGCGCGCGGTGGTGAAGGGTTTCTCTGGGGAGGCTTTTGCGGTGCACTTTAGAGATCCGGTGGACCTCGTGGCGTACCCGGACTACGTGGATGTTGTGGCCGAGCCGATGGATCTGTCAACCGTTCTCTTCAAGCTGCGCAGCGGAGAATACGACTCTCGAGAGGTGAGGTGTTGTTGTGATTGTGGTGTCGTGGCAGGAAAAGCTTGTGCCACGAGCCTGTAGTTTTGGCACGAGGTTTTTTGTTGTTCCGGCGCTCACGCGGGAGAGCTTCGCCAGGAAGGCACGTCTCTTGCGTCAATGTTTGTTACAGCCGAGCCTCACCGTACCCTCTTTTCCTGCGCCCACCTTTTCCCGCCTCTCCGTCGTTCTTGTGTGCGCCGCGCCCTTTTCCTCCCCCGCATCGTCGTTTTTCACGTTGTCTGTTCTTTCTTCGATTTTTTTTTCTTCGATTTTGGTTCCCTTTCTTGAAAAATGGACTTGATTTTCGCGCGCGCCCGAAAAACAAAAGGGTCGGAACCTCCTTCTGCGAGACATCAACCTCATCCATGAGAACTGCGAGACGTTCAACGGGAGGGGAGTCCTCATCTCACAGAACGCGCACCTGGTGGCCCGCACGTTCATCGGCTACCTGGACGAACAGGGTTTCGGCGGCGGAGGCGTTGCGTCGATGGGCGGCATCGGGGCGGGGCGAGGCGGCAGTATTTACAGCAGCTACGGCGGGGGCGCCGAGGATGTGTGCCCCGCGTGCGGCGTGCGGTTCGAGAGCGGGGTGGAGGGGGGCGTGCCGCAGATGAGCTGCCAGGCTTGCGGGGCGATACACCACGCTATTTGCGTTGTGGACGGCAAAATGGGCAGGGGGGGAATCCCGGAAGACCCATGGGTGTGCGTCGCTTGTGGCCGGGAGAACTAGTATTAGCTATATATCAGTCTGGCCGTAAAATATTAAGGTACATTTTTATATTTACGATCAGAACGGTATGATAGCAACGATTCGAGTTTTTTTGTTTTCGCGTTTTTTTTTTTGTTTTGTTTTTTTTGTGGAAACCGGCGAGCGGAAGGGAGACTCGCCGTTCGCCTAGTGGGGATGGGGGCGGGGGGGGGTGGGGGGGTGTTTAGAGCGGCTGGACGGGCGGGCGGGCGGGGGCAGCCACCTCGCGGTGTTTTTTTTTTTGTTTGCATCCCGGTGTGCGTGTCTGTTTTGTAGTTTCTTGCTTTTAGAAACGGCGGAGGTGGCGGTAGCGGTGGCGGAGGCGGCGGTCTGTTACGCCTGTAATTTAAGGCACATGGCGTGTTTAGTTTGAGGCCGTGAAGCCGCCGCGCTCGTAGACGGTATCGAGACGGTGTGTTGCGCTGGGTGGACGGGGTGGGGAGGGAGGGCGGGGAGGGGGGTGGGGGTCATTACTCGTCGCCAGCGTTGCTTAGCAAGGGGCATTCGCGCCAGCGGGAATGGAAGGAGATGGAGGCGGGAGAGGGGGGGGGCGCGGGGGGGGGGGCGGGGGGGGGCGGCTGCCGTTGGTGGTGCATATTATTACAGTGAAGACGTTTTCGTCGATTTTTTTTATGCGTTGATATTATCGCGTGTGTGTGCGTCTGGATTTTGCCCCAGCCGGCGCTACTCGTAGCAAGGCCTTGTACCAAAGCCTCACTACGTACCTGGTACGACCGATGATCGATCCGATCTCGAGAAGAGCACCTGTAACAAAGTGTGGGTTTTTAACGTTGTGGAAGTGAACCGAGTTGGGGGGGGGGGGGTGAGGGGACCGGGGGGGGAGTGGAGAAGAATTGACTACGTAACTACCAAATAGTTTCCGCGAGCGCGGCAGAAATTAGGGAACTGATCAGCGAGGGGGAGCGGGGTTTGAGATATGTCCGTTCGGCGGGAAAAGAGGCGGACGAGGGGACGGGGTGTGGAGTTAGCCTCTTGGGCTTATTTGCGCCGTGCCACCCTGAACTTGGGTGGCGGCGTGATCGGAGGAAGGTACTATAACACGTCATGCTTTTAATGTGCATGCGTCCTCCCTACATACGAAGTAAGTACACATGTTGTATGACTCGGCGGGCTACGAATAGCGCTAATAATACGATCGACCTCGTTTGACGAATGCGGCAACGAACGCCTGGTGCAGTGGTGGGCATGCACAGCTGGCCATGTTTTGTCAGATCTGGCCTGCCGCGCTCGCTGGTAACCTGAAGAAGGCAGCGGCTGGAGTATTTTGGGCATGCTAGTATATGCGCATGCATGCATACGTGCAGCTAGCCGGCGATCCTTCCACGCATCGCGACAGATCAGATAGATAGATAGATAGATAGATAGATGATCCCCATATATTTGTTTCATTATCCAGAAGACCTTTTGGGGCACATATTGTAGATCCCTGATCTACGCCATCTGCACGACCTACTACTGCTGTACGTACTATTGATACTACTGTTGTTGGTAATGTTCGTTTGTTTAGTAACTACAGGGTGGGGCATTTATAGCAAGGCTCTTCTTGCCACACGTTCGCCAGGTGCGGTGTGTATGATATAGGCTCTGCTGCGGAAGATTCTTTCTTGTTCAACATCACAATCTTCTTCTCATCGTGAAGGCAATGTTAGTAGCTAGATCATCTACACTTACTCAAGTAGTAGACAGATCGTGGTATATCTGTGCCGTGTGTAAACCCTTCGCACAGCCAATCCCTCTCCCGGTGGCTTCCGTCGCTTGCGGGCGGAGGTGGCCTTTCACCCCAAGGCCGTGAAATATGTACAGTAGTATTACGGGGGACCATAGTTAATAGGACCTGTGGTATACATAAAAACCTATATATTTAAACATTTTTACTAACAAAATTTGGTCCTATTAACTATGGTCCCCCGTAATAGTACCAGATGGAATATAGCCAGAATAAAGTGAAAACGCCCTCCTCTCAAACCAAATATGTCAGGAGACATCATATATATATATATATATATATTATATGTCAAGCCACGCATAATGTGTTCCGTCAAGGGTGTAGAGCCGAGTGTTCCACACGCAAACCTAGCACTTTGCTGTCAAGTCAAGGCATGTCAAGGAAGATGCTGTCTGTCAAGGGGTGAAAGTGCTGTCTCCTGACACCTTTTTATCTTTATCTCAAACTGGAAGTTTCTCAATGGAAAGCACACGACGACAGCAAGGGAAGCAAGCAAGCAGCTAGGCACGAAATATCTTTACAGAAGAAGAAGAGGGGTGTGTAGTTGTAGTTGAGTACCTTGTACCAGGTATCTGGTATGATATTTATATTATACGACAGACAGTCAGTCGTTGGCAGTTCGATGAACCACTCACAATCTTCTTGGAAACTGCACAATAATGATGAACAACAACCGGATACACCTGGTATACCTGGTATATCCAGCTTGTTCGGTTGTCGGCTGAGAGATTTCGACAACAACGGTTACTCGTTTCTCGTGCGTCGCATGTAATTATCATGTTGTACGTTGAATAGGGATGTTTTGAACACTGTCGAAGGGCAAATGAAATAGTAATGTGGTGTGGTACCTAGCACCTGGTGTACGCTACGTACGGAAAGTGCGGGCACGAAAGGTCTACCTCGTTGCGAAGTCCGTCTGCTTTTTTTTTTTTTTTTTTTTTTTTTCCATCCCATTCATTATCTTCGCACATCTTCTTCTCTCTCTCCTTCCAACTCGTAACTCAGATCCGGGGTCACATAGCAGGCTCTTCTCCCCCCTTCCCGCTACGGTAGCTTGGCAAGTCGTAAAGCGCGCGGAAAAGTGATATGAAACGCTAAAACGCCCTTTTCCCATGAGAAAAATGCCCCATCTACTATTGGAAAACCGCCACTTTCTGCTTTTTGTAATCACACGCACCCACAGAAGCACAGCAAAACCTGTAGTAGTGTTGCTTATTGGCAGGGAACGAGACCATGCACTGCTTACGCTCTCTCCGCATACCTTCGCTAGGCTCTGCCAGCGTGCGCCTTGGGCTCCGCACGAAGCCGGAAGGTCTCCGAAGCAAGAGCGCTTCATGCATCAGTATTCGAAACAACAACTATCACCAGCAACCGGACGGCAATGCCTTCGGCGGCAGCAGCAGCAGCAACAGCAGCATTGGGGCTGGCAGCGCCGCCTGCCTGAGCACGAGCGCCAAGAGATACCAGGACATCCCGAAGCGAATCTACCAGAGTGCGCCGAAGCGAAATCACGGGAAGAACGCGGGGATGCGCAAATGGTCCACTCCCAACAAGCCGGGGGGTACCGCAGCAGCGGCAGCAGAACCAGCAGCAATAGAGGGGGACAATAGTAGTAGCAGCGACCAGCAGGAAGAAATGCTGGCCCTGGGGAGAGGGGGCGGAGCGCGAGCGGCCGAGGATCTGCGAGAGATTAGCACCGCGCTCAAGGAGATCAGGGTCAGCCCCTGGAGCCTCAACCTGCTGGCGAAGCTGGTTAGGGGCTTGCCTGTTGTGGAGGCGTCTGCGCAGCTGCAGTTCTGCAAGAAGAAGCACACCAGCACCGTCCGCAAAGCCATCCAGGTGGGTGATACCACAAAAGCATGAAACGGTCCCTCTCCTACAGCGTTCGTACAAAACCGGCGCTATGGCGGCAACCGGCACTACTCCACACGATCACACTGATTAAGCCCGTTTGCGTCAAAGTGATTTCGTAGGCACTACGTATAGCGGGCAGCCGGCATAACCGGCCACTGCTGGTGTACTGCTGTTAAACTGGTGTACGAATAACTTCCATCTTCTGCGCCCTTGACGGGGCTGGGAGGTCCCAACGTTTCAAGCTTCATGCCGTGCCCGGCAAGCCGTGCGCTCCGAGCTCCAAGCCGTACTCTGCAAGCCTCACTCTGCAAGCAGCCGTGCCCTGCAAGCCATGCTGTGAAGCTGATGCATCGTGCCGTGCTGTGCGAACGATGCCGTGCAAGCCTTGATCCACATGCCGTGCTCTGTAAATCTTGCTTCGTAAAGTTTTTTTTGGTGAATATACGTTTGAGTGTGTCTGCACGCGCGGAGTCGATTTAACAACAAGTTGCTCGAGACCGGCGCGCTGTATGTCGCACGACTGTTTTTGGAGTATCATATACCAGGTGGGGACAGGCTTTGCGTCTCGATGCGCCTCGTGCAAGCCCTTCTCGTGACGGTTACTGTTACGCTTGGTACATGGGAGGCGTTTTATTCACGGACTGCTCAGGAGCAGTCAGAGTTCTCCTAGGCGAATATTTTCTCCTTCGACGCCCCCCTACGTATGCCATACGACTACGGCCGTGCATGAACATATGTGCACCCCTCCCCCAGCCCCCTTCCCTCCCATCACATCGATTGCCGGTAATACTCGTTGCTCCACCTATCGAATCAAAGGTAACATGCTCTTCGTCCGCCGTGCCAGATATTGTGGTTTCGGTGTTCCTAATGTCTTAATGTCAACCCCCATCCAAGGCTGTATACTAACCTGGCACATTATCTCCTCCTCCTCCTCCTCCCCCCCCACCCACCCCCCCCGCCACCACCGCCGCCGCCACCCCGCCTCCCCCCTCTCCCGATCACCCCCCCCCCCCCCCCCCGCCCCCATCCCCGCCACAAGAACGCCCTCAACCTAGCGGACATGCGTTACGGGCTGGCGGCGGAGCAGATGATGGTCGGGAAGATCTACGTGACGAAGGGGCACGTCGTGAAGCGCATGAGGATCATGGGAAGGGGACGCGCCGGGATCCAGACGCGAAAGTGGAGCCACCTGAACGTGACCCTCAGGGAGATCGATTTCGACGCGCTGATCGACGGCGCCGACTCCAAGAGGCGGAGGGAAAAGCTCGCGGCAAGGAAAGAGGAGGTGCGCGCTGCGGGTTGGAGTTTCCAGGGGCGGGAGTCGGGGGGGGGGTAAGAAGGCGGGAGTTGTTGGGGTGGGGGTGGGATTCTGCGTGGCTGTGAGGATCCTGGTGGGGGTGGGGGTGGATTGGGGGTGGGGGTCGGGGTAGGGGGGGGGGTTGAGGTGGGGGTTCGGAGTGGGGTTGGGGTAAATTGCGTATTTCTGTGGACCGCTGAGCCACTGCGACTTGGTGTCAGAGCTGACTGAATCTGGATGAGTTAATTAGCAGACATAAACAACCACCTACTTAGATCTCACTCCCTGAGCGTGCTTGGTTGGTACATCCCTGGCCTCTCAGAGCTCCCACTTGGGAACCGCCTCCCTTTATTACTTGGCGGACCTTTCGAGTGGTTCTTTGTTTTCTCCGTCTCTCTTGGCGCTTTCGGTCCTTTTTTCCTTTTTTTTCTGTCGTTTCGTGTGCGTGCGTGTACTCCCCGAGCACGGTACTGTGGGCGAGCCCGGCGCGCCATCGCGGGTGTCAACGGGTGCTGGCAGGGAAAAAGGAGGGGTTGCAAGGAGCGCGGTCGCCGCTTTCGTGCCTAGGCGTCGCGTGTGCCTCGAGACACGAGGGATGCACGAATGGGCTCTGTCTGGCCTCCGTTTGTGATTTTTGATAGAGTATGTACGAGTATTTTAGGGTCGTTCGGGTCTGCAAGATAAGGTTCAAGCGGTGCTTATTTTTGCGACCACGCTGAAGTAGAAACAGAGAGCTGCGCAGTCTGAGTACCAATATTGTCGAGCTGGCGAACGACGGCCACGATGAGCACCGGGCTTCACGCGAGGCGGGCGACGGGGCTGACTGTGGCCGAGAGTGAGGAAAGCTTTACCCGGACCGAATCGGTGGCGAGGTGGTCGCGAGAGGGGCGAGCGGCGTACGAGGCTGAGAAAGAAGCTCTGCTGTTCATTTCTTTTTCTTTTTTGACCGGTGGAAGGTGTTCCAATCAGGCAAAAATATATTGCACGAGGGGACGGGGATTTTGTTTTTTCTTTCCAAAAAAAATCGGTTTCATTGACATTGTTTTTGCGGTGCTGCTGTGTCGTGCTGTGCTTTTTCTTTCGTACACGCAGCAAGCATATAAAAAAATGAAGAAACTACGGAAGTACCCTACCTGTCGTATGTACGTACGTACGGCATGTGAGCGAGTTCTTGTGGCGTCTGTTCGTACGTGGCGTCCGAGCTGCTTTTTCCCGAAGCATGGCGGCGGGACTCTCGTCATTATCAAGTCGCCAGTCTGCAACTACGATCATTAAAAAAAAAACTATACGAAGTATGCAATTATGGACCTCTGTCCGCTTCGCATAATTTGATGCACTTCTTTCCTTCCTGAGCGAGCGTAGCGGGCGGCGTAGGCCGCCCGCGTAGCGAAGCGCCTTATATATTACTTCGAAGTATATATATACTTCGTATGTACGTATATATGTGAACGATATAATCACCCTTTTGGGACACAGGTGTATATAGCGAGTTAAAACACGACAAACACGGTCTACGTCAGGTATGGGGAGCCTGGTATAGCGACCTAATAGAGCGACTAGTACAGCCGTATCAACCTTCTAATACAGGGAGCACTCTGTACATGGGTGCTGCCTGCGCCTGTCAAGCCGCCATTGTTGTTGTTGTTGTTGTTGTTTTTTATTTGGTGTTGTTGTGATTGTTGATGATGGGGGTAATTGTGATGCGATGATGTTGCTGCTGCTGTTGACGATGATGATGCTGCTGCTGCTGCTGCTGGTTTTATTTTTGTATCGCCTATCTTCAAGAGGTGGTCCGGCCGACGCCCTGAAAACGAGACGCGAGCATGGAGCGAACACCGATATGAAGTAGATGCGCAACCGCTGTTAACCTTAGTCCCACCCCTCTCGCCCCACACAACCTCGAATTTCAGGTCGCGCAGCTGCTCGCTGCAAGAGGAGAATAGGGCTACCGCCGAAACCGTGTAGAAGGAGGAAGAGGACACCAAACTACCAACGGATCACCCGACCGATTGACCTACCGACCGCTCTCACCGCGTCGCGCCGCACGAATGCAGCGCATGACGCGCAAGATACGGGCGGCAGCCGCAGCACGCCTTTAGGCTATATACCCTAGGCGCGCGCGGTGCGCCCCCCGTCCCCATCCCATTGTGTTTTTGTTTTTTCCGCAATTTTAGCAATAGTTGAGCTATGAAAGCCTTTGTCGGAGGTGGAAGTCGTGTGATCGACTCGGTTTTTGGCCTTGGTGCGGTGAACCAGCCGCACGTCAACCACCTCGGAAAGAGGATCTGGGCGGGTTTTAGTGGGTCTAACGGGTGGCGTCGATTGGGCAGAGTGGAATGGATCTTCACGGCCTAGATGTTGATATGATGGGGGTGGGTGTCTGTGTGGCACGCGCTCTTGCGCGCATGTTTTTATCGCGGGTTAAATCTGAATGACACGGGAGTTGCACAACATTTTTAATGCCGGGAAAATGTAGGGATCTACTGTAGGGGATCTACAGGTCGTGCGTGATCTATCTTCCCGTTGTGTGGAATATTTTGATGCAACAGTCAGGAGGAAAAACGCGGTTACTCGTGCTTTTCATACGGGGGGTAGTGACGAGGGTGGGCGGTTTTTTGGTTTGTTGTCGTGCACACACACGCACGCACAGAGTGTTTCCTCGTGCAAGGCAGGGGTTTGGGGGCAACGAGCGCACAATTTGTGCCGCGTAGCTTCGTTGGCTAAAAGGGGGGGGGGGGGGGGTCAGGAGCGCTCGGTCAGGAATCGCGGGTGGGGTTGCTTGTTGGTATGGTGGCTATTTGCGCGATGCGAAATGTTGGACTTTTGGAAAAAAAAATGATTCCCAGCGCTGCTCTCCTCTCCAGCTGCGACGCTATTGGTGGGTCGTTTTTGGGTGTTTTCTGTGAGACCCCGGATCTCTCTCTGAGTACGAAAAACATGGCGGTACGGCGGTTTTTGTTGTGAAAACTTCCGAATTTTGCGCAAAAATGTTGGCTAGCTGTGCTCTCAATTTCGCGTGGTTGATCAGAAGCCGCCAATTTTCTTTTGTTTTTTATTTGCGGTACAGCCTCTCTATCTCCCCCAAGTGCCTCGTCTAGATCTGGAGAGTTGACGGCGATTGATGATTGATCTGATGCGGAATCGTCAGAGATTGCAGCCCAAAGTACCGCTTTTTGCGAGGGGCTCTTTGTAGTAATCAGGCGCCACGGTGGACGCTGAAGCCATAGTATGTCCCCGTATGTTTACACACCATGTTATGATTACTGCTACATGTAGTACACGTCCCTCCGTGACAGTCAGTGTAGCGATAGTACTGTCGAAAATAGCTTATCTACCGCTGGTCGGAATGGGTCCGGCATCTCTCCAAGCAGGGGCTTCGTACATATGTTGGGAATTTTTCGGGTCCGAATCGGCACAGCAGTTTTGATATTTGTCCGATTCGCCTCCGTTTCCGTGCTAGAGTGATTTTTGTAGCAGCAAATACACCCTACTAACAGTACGTACCTGGCACTACTGCGGTTGTTCGAGGAAAGCATGTGGGATTTCAACCGCAACCTAAACAACGTACGACGTGAGCCAATTGGATAAGTCTCGAAACTGTGGCGAAATCGAAGCAAAATCGTTCCTACTATTACGGGGGACCATAGTAAATAGGACCAAGTATTATACCTGGTAGTAAAAAGAGGTAAATATATACCTGGTACCTGGTAGGTTTTTGTGTATGCCATAGGTCCTATTAACTATGATCCCCCGTAATACTACAGTAACTGTAGGAGGAATCTCCTTGCCCACAGAGAGAGGCTAGACTCAACTCTTCCAAGCGGTAGTAGAGACTGATTCGGACGCGTTTCGGGACAAATTGCGCTAGGAATAATTGCACACCTCGGATTACGTAAGCCTATTACAGTAGTAGGGTAACACTTATCTACGTTATGGGGGCTAACGCAGGGACGTAGCCACGTGCTAACAAAGCGTTAGCACGGGAAGCAACCACGGTAACCCCGTGACACAGTGTTAACTGGAAACCCACGAACGTGCACACGCCTTAGCATGTTACGTTTGTCTGTGCTCGATCTCGTCCAGCTCTGGTACAGTAACATTGTGTTACGCCGTGATCCGTGCTTTTACCAACACTGTATCACAATGTGAGGATTTGACCATACACGTACTGCACGTTATCACCCCATCATGCACTTTGTCTCTCAAACACCTGTTAAGATCAAGGTCGGGGCACTTGTCTTCCTTGACAGGTTTGCCTATTGAGCAGGTACGCGTTGGGACTCACGTGTGTTGTTTGCTTAGAGGTAGAAGAAGAACGGCTTTATTCCTCTCGGGCCACGTGAAGACTGGGAGCAAGGCTCGTGCCTCGCTGGGAAAACCCCAGGATTTCCATCCAAGATACGCCTCCCAAGTACCGCAAAGACGATACCGATATCTGAACCCAGGTACTCACCGGTCTTTCAGCCTCATCCCAAGCAATACCATAACAAAAACTGGTTCGAGGTATATCCGTGCCAGTTATCGTATCCGTTTCTGATATATTCGGAGTAAAAAAATTAAAACAGAAAATACACATAGTGAAGGAAGAAAACTACTGACAGAACGCATTGAGTTTTTTTTTGTTACAAGAAACATTAGAAAACTGAAACACAAACAAATCAATGCCTACTTTTCTTCCCTCCCCCTTTTTCGCCCGCGCTGTCAGCACCGCTTTGAAGGTCGCTGTGGAACTGTTCGAAGTCGTGGAGATTCGTTTGTGAAAAACTGTTACGAGCCTCGGCCGCTGTCGCCTACCTCGCAGGGCAAAGCGCGCCGGAGAAGAAGCCGTAAGTTGGGGCGGACGGTTATGGTGTGTGTGTGCGTGAAATATGTCGATTAATTAGGCTGGGTGAGGTATGGGCACCTCAACAGGCTAGGGTCAGGGAACATTTGGAAAAAAAAAATGGGTACCTGGTAGCAGGTTGTGAGCTTCTGAATTGGCGGGGGGGGGTGGGGGAGGGGGAAGAGGGTGTACTTGATATCATGCATGGCCGTAGTCGCATGACCAAGGGCAGGCTTTGACCATCGGCAGGCACGACGATTGGACTTTTCGTTATAGAAGACCGTAGGTAACCCTCGGCAATTGAAGACGCTACTTCGTTTAGTTAAAAGCTGTTGTACTACTCGTATACGCGTGACTGAAATCCACGAAAAAAAGGGACGAAAAGTTGAAGCACAATGCCGGTCTCCTAACGAGGCAAGAGGCGGCTTGCGAGAGGGGAAACTAAGGGACAAAGGGACGGCATCTCCATGCCAGCTACCACCACCAATAATAACGTAAATCGTCCGTACTACGCCTCCATGTAGGATAACCGACAACCAATGGCCGAAAAGTAGAGCAAGCGCGAACGCGAGAGAGACATGCCGGGCAAGCGACGGAAAGAGGAGGTCGCCGGAAACAATCTAGCAGGTATTAAGAAACCCTGCCTTCAGGCTCGCGTACACATGTTGTACGACACACATACATTTATTTGCATTCAGGTACCACCGGCGGACACTGCAGAAAAACGCTGATCGACAGACTTGACAAAAAAAAAAAAAAAAAAACTGACCGACGGAAATATAACATGTTGCTGGCCGGCGGAGACGAGAAAATTCGAGACAAGTACGTATTGTCGCTTACTGCACCGACGGGGACAACAAAAGAAAGCCGCTTACAGACGGCAACTACTGTACTGGGTAGTTAAGTGGCTTACCGACGGAGGCAAAAAAAAGTGTTTCGCCGACGGTAACTATTACCAGGGAACTAACAGGCGAAGGCTAAACAGAGTCGTTGAGGGCTACGGAGAAAAAATAAGCATCTGACCGACGGAGATTAAATACGCCGTTGATCGATGAAAACCGATTAGTCGCTGACCGACGAAGACCAGAAATAGTCGCTGATCGACGGAGACTGAAAAAGCCGCTGGCCGACGGAGACAAAATAAGCCCCTGACCGATGGAAAAAAAAGGAGTGTCTCCCCGACGGAGACAAGAAAAAATTGTTGACCGTCGGAGACAAAAAAAAAAGCCGTTGACCGACGGAGACGAAAAAAAGCCGTTGACCGACGGAGACAAAGAAAATGCTGACTGACACGCGACGAGAAAAAAAAACACACACACACACGTCAAAAGTATTGTCAAGACCGCGCGCGCAACATACAAACACAAGAATAAAAAAAGCACCGTAGATATAGTCCCAGGGTCAGGGTAGGGTATGACCACCCTTATTATGATACCCGAACGCTAGCTATGTCTACCCAATAAAAAAGTGCCTCCTATTTCGACCGCCCCGCTCGCGACAACACGGTAAAATCAGTTCAGCATCATCGCAGACGAACCGCTTGTTGCTTTCTTGATATCCCACACCCGGTATATGCCCCTTCCCACAGCTTCTCCCCTTACCCACGCCAACAAGCATAGTTGTTGGTACGTTTGTCTTGATCCGTCCTCGACCCCTCTCTCTTTGTGTTGCCTTTTTGAGGGTTCCGCAGCACGCGCATATACGATGCCAATGCGTCGTGCAAGCATTACAACGTCTCCATTTCCTTTTTTTTTGCTTTTCTTTCTCGTTTTCATTTTTTTCTTTTGTACCAGGTATTCAAAATTCCATTTTTCTTCGCTCCCTCTTTTTTTTTAAGAGAGAAATACCCCCCCCCCCCCCCCCTGTAGTTCTCCCCCACCCCTAACCCCGTCACCCATCGTCCTTCGCTTGCCAAAAAGCGTGTCCTCTCTCCCCCTCTCCTCCCCTCCTCCCCCTCCCGCGCTCCTCTCCGAGGCGAAACGATCGAACCGCTTATTTTCTCCGAAACCACCGCCATCAGAATTAACGCTTATCGAACGCCCCTTACCGACCCCTCCCCTCCCCCCCCGCCCGCCCCCCCTCCCCTCCCGGCCTCCGCTCAATGTCACAGCCAAGCGAGATAAATTCAGCCAACATTCCCAGCATCGCCTTTTCTAACGACCAACGCCACCAGCGCGCCTTAACCCGCCATCCCGCCTGTCATAAACCATCGCATTATCACAAATGGCATGGACCCCCCTCTCTCCCCCCCCCTCCCCCCGCCTCCCTCCTCCGCCCCCTCAGCCTCAACAGAGAAACGCCACCACAACTTGCCGACTCGCCGCCGCTATATACCAACGCTAACCGCCTACATATATAGCCTAGCTTAAGCCGTCACTCCACGGAGAGGAGCGTGTACAGGCTACGGTGATGGATGGGTATCGAACAGTACTCGAGCTCAGTATCAGCAGAAAAGTATACGGGCATTTCCCCCGGGGATTTGAGCGCAAGACACGCTCGATACTATTTATCGGAAGTTTTAAAAGCTCGATACGACATATCGGAAGTTGAAAAAGCTCGATACGATATATCGGAAGTTGAAAAAACTCAATACGATATATCGGAAGTTGAAAAAGCTCGATACGATATATCAAAAGTTGAAAAAGCTCGACACGATATACCGGAAGTTGAAAAAGCTCGATACGATATATCGGAAGTTGAAAAAACTCGATACGATATATCGGAAGTTGAAAAAACTCGATATCCTTTTCTCGCTACAAGGCGTCTATAATTTATATTAAATTAAAAAAGGCGTATTCAAAAGTCATCGTCGGCGTTTCCGGTGGGGAAGGCTTCGCGCTCCATGTCCAGCTTGTCAAACCGGGTCAGCTTGAATTCGCTGTCATCGATGTTCTGCCAGCGCCGTCACGTAGTTTATATTTATAGTCCCCCCCCCCCCCCCGTTGGTTAGCGGTTGGTGTGGCGATGGAAGCGCCGGGAGCAGCAGAACATAATAAGACAGGGCAGGGCAGGGCAGGATGGGACAGAACAGGACAGGACAGGGCAGGACAGGACAAGACAGGACAGGACAGGACAGGACGGGACAGGGCAGGCCAGGACAGGACAGGAATGCGTGTGTGTCGAAAGAAAAAAATATCAGCGGACGGGAAGGACTTGCTGGCACTGGAAATGAATGGGGCTGGGGGAATGGGGGGGAGAGGGAGGGGGGGGGGGGGGGGCATGTGTACCATAAGCCTTTAGGAAACCAAAAAAAGGGGGGGAGGGAGGGGGGGCATGTGTACAATAAGCCTTCAGGAAACCAAAAAAACGTACCAGGTACCAGATACCAGGTAACAGCAATGATGAAAAAGCCCACGGTCAACGGCGACGCGCACAGATCGGTCGAAACACTTCCAACGTAGAACAGATCACGATCTACGGATAGATCATCGTATCTGTCATCTATAGATCCTAAGCTGCCGTTACGGTAAGTCGTGCCGGATATGGACAGCGCAGATCCAACCCAGCAAACCTGTCCTCCAGATCGTGGCAGAGGAGACGGCTCCCATGCAGCAACATGAGTTAATGTAGATACAGACCACACAGGCCATAAACTACCTGCCCACTGAAAAAAATAAAGTTCTAGATGACCGAAAGGAAAAAATCGGACACCTGTCCGAGGTGCGGAAGGCTTCCTGAAAAACCACTGTGGACGGAAATATAAGCACTATTGGTACATGAACAAGAAGACCGAGCGCTCATTATACTTCCGGCCAGATTGGCACCTGGACGGGCACCGGTATGCCGTTAGGGTGCGGTGTGCACTATCGGCCAGGAAAACATCGCGTCGAACACACAAACCCGCGCCTCTTACTACTGCGGTTTCGCTTTGGAGGCAAATACAACAAGGACCGCTTGGTGGTAATATTAAAGTCGAGACGGTCCTTCTATCTCCGATCAGAGTGGTATATCTATGAAGCCCTCGCAACCCTTTCATGCGAATCGCCCCAGCACCTCACGTTGTTTTTCGTTTCTCGCTTGGCGCGTTGGCTTTGCCTTGTCTCTGAAAAATCGAACTGCTCGGTCCCGGCATTGTGTAGGAATGGGAGTGTCTATGGCCATACGACTACGCCGGCGCATACGACATGAGAACCACCCCCCCCCCCTCCCCCCCCCTCCCCGCCCCTACCGCCAACCCCCCCCCCCTCCCCGGCATCATCCAACCGCAATGGTATTCCACGCCGCGCGAAACCGCTATTTGAGGTATCAACAGAAAAATATTTTCAAGTTGAAATATTATTGCTCCGTCTGAGTGTAGCCAGAATGCTGTCTGAATACGGTAGCCATAGAGAACTTTTGATGCGCACGCATGTCACGCATGTCACGGAACATGGGGGCATGGATCGCATCTGGTTTGGTTCGGTTTGGTTCGGTTTGGTTTGATTTGGTTTGATTGGTTCGATTGGTTCGGGTTGGGTTGCGTTGGGTTGGGTTGGGTTGGGTTAGGTTGGGTTGGGTTCGGGTTGGGTTGGGTTCGGTTGGGTTGGGTTATGTTGGGTTGGGTTAGGTTGGGTTGGGTTCGGGTTGGGGTGGGTTCGGTTGGGTTGGGTTGGGTTCGGGTTGGGTTGGGTTGGGTTGGGTTAGGTTGGGCTGGGTTAGGTCGGGTTGGGTTCGGGTTGGGGTGGATTAAGTTGGGTTGGGTTCGGGTTGGGTTGGGTTCGGTTGGGTTGGGTTCGGTTGGGTTGGGTTCGGGTTGGGGTGGGTTCGGGTTGGGTTGGGTTCGGGTTGGGTTGGGTTCGGGTTGGATTCGTTTTGTTTTGGTTTATTTTGTTCTATGAATACCTTGTTGACAGACCCCGGGTTGAGCGACTTGGCGTAGGAGAAAGGGAGCGTGAGCAGCTTTTCGGTCTTGGAGATGTACGCGCGCTTGCGGAAGTTGTCGAAGTTATTGGCCTCGATCGCGGTTAGGATCTTGCCGTACATGTCCAGGGAAGCCTTCACGGGAAAACGGAAAAAAACGGGGGGGGTGGGAAGAAGACATCATCAGCTGACAAAAACAAATACACACACAAACATGTAACAATCGAAACAACCCAACACAGATGGAATCAAACCTGCCTTGCATCATACCGGTATCCTGCGCGAAGAAACAAGCGACGAACAAAAAAAAACTAAAACTTCAACGTCAATGGCTTATGTAGCCTTCACGCAGCTGTGATATTATTTCCGTTAAAAGTTGAAGAAACACCGCAGATTTGACATCAATTTTTCGAAAACTCGTTTCACGCGAAACCGTCACAAAAACCTTCCCACACACCCGACCAAAAAACGTTTACAAAAACCGTTACAAAAAACACAAAAAAACGGTTAAAAAAACGTTACAAAAAAATAACAGTAAACCGAATAAAACACACCGTTACGAACGAACACCGCTGTTACAAACCGCTCTCTCTCTCTTATACTGGTATGCAGCATACCTGTACAGGCAGGCGTCCCTCTGGAGAAAGCATAGGGATGCCCCTGGCGGCCTGCTTGTAGTAAAATCTCGCCCGGGCAATCTGGTATCGCATCAGATCCTTGTAGTTCGAGTCAAGGATGCCGTTCATGATGTTTTCAGGGTCCACCCCAAACTTCTCCAAGTCCTGCAGGAGTGGAAAGGGTGGCGGGAGGGTGGGCGTGCCATTAATAGTTTGCCGCTTGCCGAGGTCATTTTGACCATTGACCACGCATCCCTTTCGAGACGGAGCACCGTTCCTACCCCTAACAGAAAAGCCTCCCAACATTTGGGCGCTCAGAACGTGTTCTTCATACATTGAAAGGGTGTGGGGGGGGTGTACTCGATAGGAGAGATGTACTCGATCTCATGCATAGCCGTAGTCGTATGACCATAGACCCTCGCCTCCCTACAATGCCAGGGCGGAGCATGTCGGGTTTTCATTGACCAGGAATACATTGCTTGCACCAAGCGCGAAGCGCCGTGAGGTGTCTGGCGAGTGGCACGAAGGGTGAGCTGCATCCTACTAAGAACCGCTCGTGAGGTGGACTTGCACATGGATGACAGCTTCAATGAGTTAATTTAATTTCCGGTGTAGCCACTTCCAGAGACAGCAATGGGAGTACTATGTAACTGCCTCTTGGGTGCCTTACCTTGAACACTACGTGATACGATCAATTCCCTTGTTCGGAGTAAAGATTCTTTACCTCGCACAAATGATCAAACTCGACGACCAGCTGTGGGCGACCGCCAAAAAAAAAAAAACGGTACCCTGGTTGTCTAGCTCACGTAGTGAGCGGCATGTTTCACAGAGTCGTTTTTAACCGACGCCAACTCAACTTATGTACAATAGGGGTGGGGAGCTCACAACGCGTTCTTCATACATTGAAAGGGTGGGAGGGGGGTGGAAAGAGGCGTGTCCGCAAGCATAACGCGGGGGGGGGGGGGTAAGGGCTTTGGTGTACTGGACAGAAGTGCTTCACGACTTGGAAAGTTGATGTACAGTATAGTCCACACTAACTCCTCAGTAAATCAACCATCTTTATTCCCATAAAACTCCCAGGCGGTCGTGATTAGGTTTAGGGTTTGTGTCCAAAAGTCAATTCTCTTCCAACCACAGTATTAAAAGTCAGGTATCAAGTACATCAGATACACTTCAACTATCTTGAAGAAAAATAATCCGCTGGAATTTAGTCCAACACTCATCCTGGAAAGCTGCGTAAACATGGTCTAATACTCCGATCGCGCGTACGACGTACGTATTTTGTATAATCCCGTGGAGGATGCATACTGATGTTTCCATTTTGATGGGAACGAAACAGATCAGACCATTTTGTCAGAGCTGGGCCAATCAAGGTCTGCCAAAAAAGCTCTCGCACGGCAAGATAGTAGGTTGTGTGCCCACGGCATATCCCCCTACATCGTATGTACGGGTTGGAGGGCCGGCCATTCTGGCGTTCTTTTGGTAATAGGGATTGGACGGCCGTACCGTACGCATAGCCTCGAGAAAGAAGCAACCACTCCGTATACTCGAGGCTTCAATACTCACTGTTACAGCGATTTCGGGGACGGGCGGAGGGGATACAAAGTTAATTCTCCTAAAAATAATTCCTGGTAGTTTGTAGCAGTTTCTACACAGGGCCGGTATCATCTGCGCCAGGCAACAATGCCGGCACTATATATACCGGCTAATGGCACTAACTGCTCCGTACACTGCCCTGCTACACTGGCCAATCCCATACGTGACACGCGACTTATATTTCACCGGCACTGCTATAGCGGGCAGCCGGCACTATTATTACGGGGGACCATAGTTGATAGAACCCATGGTATACATAAAATATATATATTGACCCATTTTTACCAACAATATTTGGTCCTATTAACTATGGCCCGCCGTAACAGTACTCAACCGGCACTATGGAGGGACCACTGCTACTATTAATGCTGTATATGTACGTACGTAGTGAATGAGTACGCATGCAACCACGGAAGTACCCGAGCCGGGACGTTACCTTCACGAGGAAAAAAAAAAAAAAACTGAACGCACAAGCGGAGCTGGAACATGTTGCTTCAACACCGAAATAAATCAGAGGTCGGAGTCATCCAAAGAACGTAAAACAAAAACCAAAAAACAAGGTGCACTCGTACGATGACACAAAAATACACTATTACGGGGGACCATAGTTATTAGGACCAAATATTGTAAGTAGAAATGATTAAACATATAGGATTTTATGCATACGACAGGTCCTATTAACTATGGTCCCTCGCAATAGAAAAATATACCAGGTATTTTTTACCTCGAGCGGGAGGTAGATCCGCCCTCGCACCGCGTCCTCTCCAACGTCCCTTCAGCCATTTTCGCCGTCGATGTTGTTGTCGTTGTTCACGGGACAGAGGTCAAGACACGACATGGCGGGATCAGTCGGGCGTATTACTTTCATAACGTTAGACTATAAATACTACGGAAGATAAAAACACACAAAATCGAACACTCGCTGAAGTATACCCGTATAGAAGTTCCGAAAAGGTCAGGATCGTTTGTGTACAAATCGTAAAGGCCAAAACGGCCCTCACAGTTCCGGACCGAGTGGTGCCCCCGAGTAGCAAAGCAAAAAAAACAAAACAACAACAACAACAACAACAACAACAAAAACGCTCACGGTCGTGAGAGAGAGGAAGGCGTGCGGGCGGCCGCGTCCGTCAAGAGAGTAGAGGGAGTGACGCCAATCAAGGCCGGACAACTCGGCAAAATCTTCTGCACAAGGTGTTGAGAGTAACCCTTCGCCCTGCCACCCGTCCTCCTCCCAACGCCCCTCCTATTCGCATCGGGAAGTTCCCGCATCGGTCGGCGCAACGCCGCCGCAAGACCGCGAACTCCTTCGCGACCAGCGGATTGTTGTGGTGAAGCACGGCATATTCATTGTCGTCGTATCATACAGGTACTACTGGTGACGTGATGGCAAATAAAGAAGATTGCCAAGACTAACAGATACCCTGGTACCACGTACCTGGTAGTACGATAACCGAATACCGTACCCACCCGGCCAGCCCCCCGCCTTTCCCCCCGGCGCGCGTCCTCACTCGCTACGAAACCTCAAACCCCCACAGCCACCAACGTCACCACCATCACCACCAACACCACCACCACCACCACCACCACCACCACCACCATCACCATCATCACCATCACCGCCAAAACGGCCACCTCCCCCACCCCCCCCACCACGACCACCACCATAATCCCCACCCACCCCCAATCACCACCACTATCCAGACCCCACCCCCCACCCTTCACCCCGCAAAGACACTAGGTACCCCCATTCACACCTGAGAATGTTGGTGAGCTGCAAGGCAATGCCCAGCGACAGCGCGGGGAATTTAGCGTCTTCTTCCGTCACCCCCTCCGCGGTGCCCAGGATGGGCAGGACCATGAGCCCCACGGTCCCAGCGACCCGGTAGCAGTACAGCTCGAGCTCCTCGAAGGTCTCGTAGCGGTTCTTGCCGATGCCTGGCACATCCATGACCATGCCGTCGATCATGTCCTGCAACGGGGAGACGGTATTGGAGATGGTGGGTGGGTGGGGGGGAGCGGGGGGGGGGGGGGGGGGGGGGGGGAAGTGGTGGAGCGGAGAAGGGGAGGGGGGGGGGGGGGGGGGGGGGGCGTACTCATTTGTTGCTTGCCTTAGTCATTTGACCATTGACCACGCATCCCTTTCGAGACGGAGCACCGTTCCTATTTCTGATAAGAGACAACACTTCGGCGCTCAAATACGTCGTTTCCATACATTACATACCGGTGGGAACTTTGTTAATAGTATCCCCTCCCCGATTGGTAGCCTGTGGCCACCATCTATCTCCTTAGGATAGCGACCGTTTTCTCGCCGCTATCTGGTGTACCAAACTCCTCCACGTCACATTCGTCTATTCTTATAATCTCTTCCAACATATCCCGTTCTCGCTTGTATATTTCACATTGTCCTACTATGTGAGGTCTACTCTATTGATTTGCAACAAGGGCCCATCTGTGCATCTACTTCCTCCTTCTCCCCGCCTACTGATATACTTATTTCTTCTTTCTGGCAGGTCCAGGTCCCGTGGGGGGGGGGGGGGATGCCGGGGGGCGGGGGGGGGGGGGCGTGTGGGGGGGGGGGGGGGGGGGGGGGGGCGGGGAGGGCGGGGGGGGGTGGGGAGGGTGGGGGGGGGGGGTGACAGCGTAAATGAAATGATCTATCTTCCGGTATGGCCACCTTCAAAAGACAGCAATGGGGTAATACTATGTAACTGCTTCGTGGATGCCTTACCATAAATACTATTAATACATGAAACGACCCCTTCCCCTCGTGCGGAGCAACCGTTCTCCACCCTCCGCATAAATGAGTAATAACTCGATCGCCAGCTGTGACCACAACCGCCAAGAAAATAGAGGAGGGAGGGGGCAGCGTGCGCGAGGCCTCGCTCGTGTCACCTTGAAGGGCGCGATAGGAAGCGACGGATAGCTTTCGCGAACGTCAACCAGCGCCAGGTCTAGCGAGTCCCGAGGTTTTCCCCTCCACACGTCATCCAGCCGTATCGCCCACTTTAGAGGACGAAAACGAGCGAAAGAGGGAGAGGCGGAGGCAGAGGCGGACGGAAGGGCGGGGAGGATGAGAGGTACTCGTGTCATCCATGGCCGTCGTCGTATGGCCATTGCATGGCCGTCATGGCCATACTGTAGAACCTCGCATCCCTACAATGCCGGGACGGGGCACGTCGGGGTTTCACTGACCAGGCAGACATTGGGGGGGGGGGGGGGGGGGGAGGTCAAGGCATTTTCGCGGCGGCATATTCGTTGTTACGAAACAAAAAGAGAGCACGAAAAATATTACACCGGAGCAAAAATCGAAATTGTAACACTTAAATCGAACG
This sequence comes from Nereocystis luetkeana, assembly GCA_031213475.1. Lineage (NCBI taxonomy): Eukaryota > Phaeophyceae > Laminariales > Laminariaceae > Nereocystis > Nereocystis luetkeana. Next base: position 2 of record JARUPZ010000805.1, on the reverse strand, counting down.
CT